>AWOL01S0002319.1:27913-76912 GCA_000715115.1 Nicotiana otophora
TCACAATCACTCATACCTCCCAGTCACTCAGCACTCGGCACTCGGCACTCGCACTCAGTAGGTACCTGCGCTCACTGGGGGTGTGTACAGACTCCAGATAGGCTCCTTCAGCCCAAGCGCTATAATCTGCACGGACAACTCACGTGCTGCACGGACAACTCACGTGCTATAATAATAAAGTATGTTGCAGGTGGGCAGCACCGATCCACACTCATCCTCACAAATCAGGCCCTCAGCCTTACTTAGTCATAAACCTCTCAAGCCACTCGGGCATTTCAGTAGAACAGGGCATTCGGCCCAAAACATTTATATGTATCAAAAGAGAGTCATAAAACTGAGTTATGTGGTAAACATGCATAAACATGACTGAGTATAGATTTTCAATCGAAAATAGTGAGAGGATAGTAAGAAAGGCCCTAAGGGTCCAAACAGCACTGGCGCAAAGCCTAAACATGAAATTGAGCCCAATTTTATAGAAACTCTTTCTAAAACATATAAGTATCATATAGTTTCAACAAAGTATGCAACTTTACCATTGCTACGGGACGGACCAAGTCACAATCCCCAACAGTGCACGCCCACACGCCCGTCACCTAGCATGTGCGTCACTAAAATATAGTAGAATGATACAAAAATCCGGGGTTTCGTACCCTCAGGACTAGATTTACAATCGTTACTTACCTCAAACCGGTCAACTTTCTACCCCGCAATGCTCTTGCCTCGGAACTCGGCCTCCAAATGCTTTGAATCTATTCACAATCAGTACAATACCATCAATACGCGCTAATGGAATTAATTCCACAAGCAAAGCTACAAAGTTAGACCAAAACCCGAAATTGGATCAAACCCGGGCCCCGAGCCCACGTCTCGAAATCCGACAAAATTTACAAAACTAGAAAGCTCATTCACTCATGAGTCTAACCATACAAAATTCATCAAAACCCGACATCGTTTGGTCCTTTAAATCCTTAAATTTCTCTCCAAATATTCCAAGCCCTAACACCTCATTTTCACTAATTACCATGATTAAACAATGGAAAATCACCATATATACAAGTATTAGGGCTCAAGTAATTAACCGCAATGAAATCCCCTTGATTACCCCTTCCAATCTCTCCCAAAAGCTCCAAAAACCTAATAGGAATGGTGAAGAATGCACCAAATTCGCGAAAGGTTCTATTTATGGTTTCTGCCCAGGTTTTTCGTACTTGCGGCCATTTTCTCGCACCCGCGCGACCACACATGCGGTCCAAGGAGCCACACCTGCACAACTCACTTAATCCCGCAGCTTCCGCACCTGCGGATACCTTTCTCGCATCTGCGGACTCGCATCTGCGATCCCTGGTGCGCATCTGCGAAACCAGCCCAACATTCTCATCTCTGCATCTGCGCTCAAGGCCTCGCACCTGCGGGTTCGCAGATGCAGCCAATTCTTCGAACTTGCGTTCCCAGCCTTGGCCCAGCGTCGCCCGCACCTGCGCACTCCCCACGCGCACCAGCGGCCTCGCACCTGCGAGGCTTTTTCCGCAGGTGCGAAAATAGCAGAAGCAGCAGCTCCAGCTGCAAATTCCAACTTCGAAAAAATCCGTTAACCACCCGAACCAACAAGTCATATATCAACATACAAACTTATTCGAACCTTCAAATCACTCAAAACAACATCCAAACACCAAATTACCCTCGGATTCAAGCCTAAGAACTTCTAAATTTCTGAATTCGGCAACCGATACCGAAACCAACCAAACCATATCCGAATGACCTCAAACTTTTGCACACACGTCACAAATGACACTATGAACCTACTCCAACTTCCATAATTCCATTCGGACCACAATATAAAATTTTTCACTGCCGACCGAAATCGCCAAATTCCTAATTTCGCCAATGCAAGCCTAATTCTACCACGGACCTCCAAATCACATTCCTGACACACTCCTAAATCCAAAATCACCTAACGGGGCTAACGGAACCATCAGAATTCAAATCCGAGATCGTTTACACATAGTTCAACATCCGATTGACTTTTCCAACTTAAGTTTCTACTTAAGAGACTAAGTGTCTCAATTCACTCTGAAACCACTCCGGTCCCAAACCAACTAACCCGATATAACATAATATAGCTTAAGAGCATAAAGGAAACAGAAATGGGGAAAACGGGGCTATAACTCCCGAAACGACCGGCCGGGTCGTTACATCCTCCCCCACTTAAATGCCCGAACTTGCCGAGAGTTGTTCCAAAAGCCAAGAAATGGTTGTGTAACCTTGCCATGCACATACCCAGGGGTGATCCCAAGTCACCCTATCCTATGTAGGTCCGATAGCACAGCATAACTGAAATTCCTCAATTCAACCTAGCCCACAAGCCTTCGAATCAAATTTCCGACATCCGAAATTTCTTATAAGATTAGAAGTTTGCATCTACATACCGTATAAGTCTGAACAAGCTGTACCAAAAGCTGTAACCATAACTCAAATACTCAAATTCAAATACCGCATAGCTCGAATGCTTGAAGCAATGATTTCAAATCACAGTATCGACTCAAATCAACCCAGTGCTGGTAATAAACCTCATATCAGACAAAACCTCATTCTAAAAACTTCGTACACTGCCGATGATGAAAGAAACATACCGAATTCATAACCATTCATTAGACCAACAGGTCATGGAGCACCCGTTCCTTCTACAATAACTATAGCCAATTTCAAAGCCGACTTCCGATATTATCCTCCCAATTATACCATAATCAAATCTGATAGCATCCATTCTAGGCCCAATGACCTCGTCTCATCCAACAAAGCCACTCTAGTGACATGACACATCAATACAATCTAAAGCCATAACTCGTGCAATCTGTGTACCAGATAGCAATATTCCAAATGTACCCAATCGTAACAATGACCCAAACAGGAGAGTCGTCACGCAAGCTCGACGAGTACCACCCCGACACAATGCTAAGAACCCATCACACACTGCAGAACCATAACACACAAATGTTACACGAGGGATCATATTTCCACATAATTCTGCTGCAATACGCGACCCTATCCAAATACCGGTCCATATGAAACACCTCAAGCCACCCTGCTAAAATCAATAACCATGCGCAATTCGACATCAAGTACCCAAAGTGCATTACCATAACCATGGAGAAGCAAATGACACCATGCCACATAAAACCCGAAAGAACAAAACCAATACACCATCAACCAAGAAATATCCAATACTATTCTCGCTCAAATTTCGCTATAAGGACATAATTGAACCGCACCATAGGTGCATGTAACCAATGAATCACAACTCCTCATAGCATAGAAGAGGAACTCACAGATCATTTCAGAACACGAATAACCTTCACATCAACCGAATGGCACATCCTTCAACAATAGTAGTATGGAGCCAATCAATCCGGCTCGGTGTAGAATACACATCCTAATTGGGCCTACCAATGGGCCCCAAATCAACTATGGCCAGCCACCAATAGATAAATAATCTCCAAAAGTCCACAATGAAGGAATCATAAAACCTTCTATCATCTGGCTAGCTCCGGCCACAACTTCACAGTCCACAACCATGAAATAATCTGCTCCTGAGAACTCCCAATCTCCAATTCCATAGAACACATGAATCACCATATTTGATTCCATCTCCACCGCCCGAATGCCTAACACCTCTCTCATACACAATCATCCCACGGGAAATACTTTAAAAATTCTTCCGTGCCACCTGGCAAAACAATTCGAATATCAATAGTCGATCAACCAGGAGAGTGCCGCAATACCAGCAAAGTACCCATAAATCAAAACACACTGTGACCTTGTACATATAAATCTTATTCCTACGCAACACACCATATCTATTTTGCCATCATGTGACAAGCATAAGGATTCCATTATCAACTCTAGTCAGAAACCTCTGTCTTGCTTCTTTCTAGGAGGAAATCATAACACACAACATGTTCCGTACATCGATAGAAAATATCCGGTTCAAACCATGGTAGAACCGATCATGAACACTTTGAAATTCATTTGCACATAACCAAGCTATCTGAACTGAATTCCTCTAACTCCACCAAGCCACACAGGTTGCAAAATTTGAGAGCATTTCCACGAAACACCTGTAGATACTAGCCACATCATAAGTACCCAAAGAACCGATCATACCCATTACTGTGCTAACCCAACCTACTACCAAGCTGTCGTATTTTTCCAAGTTCTTTCTAAATTGCATTCAAANTCCTATTTCTCCAAGTTCTTTCTAAATTGCCTTCAAATTGCTACTTTTCCCTTGTTAGAACACTACTATCCTTAACTAAAACTTACCCCACGAACTCTAGCATAGAAGCATGCCGCTCTAAGGGTTATAATTTGCCGAATTTCCTTTTTATGTATCCCAAAGGTTCCACAACCAAAAATGCTTACTACGAAGAGACTTTATGTGAACCTAAAATTGTTCCCTTCACCTTCTTGATATTGAAATGCATAATTCACAATGATATAAGATGCCACGAGTCTCAACACCGTTCAATGCAACTCCCAGTTTCTAGCCATATTTATAAATCTTGAATCCATTGGAATCATTCTCGAGAGTCATTCACTCTACTCAAATCTCGAATTAACCGACCAAACGGACCAAAACGATTTGTGCCCCATTAGCAAACTAACACCCAAGGGAATAAAGAGTAACCCACACTCCTACACAATCGAGCAAATTCCCGCTCCATGTACACTACATTCTCTGTGCATAACCCCTCAATTATTTTATGGTCCTCCTATAACCATAGAATATAATACAACTTGTGTCCAGAAATTCCTTTACCCGAGTCATCCTCGATCTCGACCTCTGCAAGTCATAATTGATTCACCGGTATACCCCGAACCGAAACTAATACGACCCATAACCGTGCAATTAACTCGTCGATAGCAGACTCCCCCACTTAGCCTTAAGCTGCAATTATATAAAATTAGAACCCGTAAGGATTTCTCCTTCTCAATTACCAAGGTCTCGCACCGTTAACTTGCCAGACTTCTCGATGTCTTTTATTAAGCCTTTCATGAACATTCTGAATCTCCAGCCAAAATCATACATGCGACCTCCTACCGGGTAGCAAGTAATATTCCTCGCAAACGCTTCATCAACATCATGCCACCGCTAGCTACACATAGGAGATAACCCACATGTGGAATTCCTTACCGACATCTTCCAATGACACTGCACTGAGTGCAACGACCACTAAATCCGTAAATTCTCCTGAGTTCATGCTCGTCAACCATTTGTATAAGTCTGCACTTTCCCTATTGACATCAACTGTACGTCCACAACACCTTCCGAACTTAAGTCATATTGCGCCTAACACGATAATCAGATCTTCACGCCTCTATTCATTTCAAACACACTCCTTTCTGCCATATTCAATTTTCCTTTGTACACTAACCATTACTCTAAATAGAGTTTGTAGGCCGATTCACATACTAACACGATTCCAAACCATTCTACACTTTTTCAAGGCGTACGACTACCCTACTATTGAATTCATATGCTAATCTGCCACTCTTACTTGGGTTAAATCATCTCCTTTAAGAAACTTCTCAACCTTTACTTCTCCTACTTGACCTGCTAGTACTTCAACCACCACGAAACACTTCCCGTCATGTCTTCCCTTATACTTTGCTACCCAACTATTGCATCAAATCGAAATGTATCTCTATCGTACCTGAACCAATAACATGTTACCAACTCTAAGTATCTTCGAAGATCATCTTTCTCGAGCCATCAATATCAAAAATACCTATTCACAACCATAATTACTACACAATCACTTACTCTTCTTGAGTCCAAACTCATTGACAAGACATGAGAATTTAATTTGCCCTAAAATTTAACAACGTGAAAGATCCTTCAAAATATTCACACTCGAGACCGTACGTCACATTAAAACAAAAATCAATCACCCAATGGCCTTCCTTTACATTTCAAGGAAACACTTCTCGTCACATTCAAATCATCTTAACACATCGCGCAGTTACATCATATTCATCACAAAGCCATTCCACCGCTCATCGAGCCACGAATTCCACTCGTAGGGGCATTACCAGACATATGAGTCCAAATGTACAGGTTACACCTGAAGCTCCCAAGCCAAAACTAGGGTTTAAACCTGGCCTCAAGTCCTCCAGACTAACCCATCACCATAACACATAATACACATCTCAAACCTCGTTCATAGAATCACAAGCCAACGATGAACAACTGATACAGAGCGCTCATGTGCGCATACGAATGTGTGGAAGGAATTCAAAGAGTTATGTTTCAAGCTGATTATAGGCAGTTGAACAAAGTTACAATCAAGAACAAGTATCCTTTGCCACACATTGATGATCTATTTGATCATCTTCAGGGAGCGAGGGTGTTCTCTAAGATTGACTTGAGGTCTGGGTATCACTAGTTGAAGATTCGGGACTCAGATATTCTAAAGACATCATTTAGGACCCGTTATGGTCATCATGAGTTCCTTATGATGTCTTTTGGGCTGACCAATGCCCCAGCAGCATTCATGCACCTGATGAATAATGTATTTTTGCCCTATATTGACTCGTTTGTCAAAGTGTTCATTGATGATATCCTAGTGTACTCTCGTAGCTAGGAGGAGCATGCCCAACATTTGAGGATTGTGTTGCAGCAGTTGAGGGAGGAGATATTTTATGCTAAGTTCTCCAAATGTGAGTTTTGGCTTGGTTCAGTGGCATTCTTGGGGCACGTGGTGTCCAGTGAGGGGATTCAGGTGGATCTAAGGAAGATAGAGGCAGTTCAGAGTTGGCCCAGACCGTCCTCAGCTATGGAGATTCGGAGCTTTCTCAGCTTGGCCGGTTACTATCGTCGCTTCGTGGAGGTTTCTCATCTATTGCATCGCCTTTGACCAAATTAACCCAAAAGGGTGGTATTTTCAGATGGTCGGATGAATGTGAGGAGAGCTTTCAGAAGCTTAAGACTGCCTTGACCACATCTCCAGTTCTAGTTCTACCTTCAGCTTCTGGTTCTTATACAGTGTATTGTGATACTTCTCGGATCGGTATTGGATGTGTTTTGATGCAGGAGGGTAGAGTGATTGATTATGCTTCGCATCAGTTGAAACCTCATGAGAAGAACTACCCTGTCCATGATTTGGAGTTAGCTTCCATCGTTCATACATTGATGATTTGGAGGCATTATCTCTATGGTGTGTCTTGTGAGGTGTTCACAGATCATCAGAGTCTCCAGCATTTGTTCAAATAGAAGGATCTGAATTTAAGGCAGCGGAGATGGTTGGAGCTGCTTAAGGACTATGATATCACTATTCTGTATCATCTCGGGAAAGCCAATGTGGTGGCCGATACCTTGAGTAGAAAGGCAGTGAGTATGGGCAGCCTTGCATTCATTCTTGTTGGTGAGAGACCGCTTGCAATTGATGTTCAGCCCTTGGCTAACCAGTTCATGAGATTAGACGTCTCGGAGCCCAGTCGGGTTCTAGCTTGTATGGTATCTCGGTCTTCCTTATATGACCGCATGAAAGAACGCTAGTATGACGATCCCCATTTGCTTGCCTTAGGGACACGGTTCAGCATGATGATGCTAGAGATGTTACTATTGGGGATGATGGGGTATTAAGGATGCATGGTCGAATTTGTGTGCCTAATGTAGATGGGCTACGTGAGTTGATTATTGATGAGGCCCAAAGTTCGTGGTATTTTATTCATCCGGCTACCGCGAAGATGTATCGGGACTTGAGGCAGCATTATTGGTGGAGAAGAATGAAGAAGGATATAGTGGGGTTTGTAGCTTGGTGCCTCAACTGTCAGCAGGTGAAGTATGATCATCAGAGACCGGGTGGATTGCTTTAAAGGTTAGAGATTCCAGAGTGGAAATGGGAGCAGATCACCATGGATTTTGTAGTGGGGCTCCCACGGACTTCGAGGAAGTTCGATGCTATTTGGGTGATTGTAGATCGACTGACCAAGTCTGCGCACTTCATTCTAGTTGGGACTAATTATTCTTCAGAGCGGTTGGCTGAGATTTACATCTGAGAGATTGTTCACCTCCACGGCATGCTAGTGTCTATCATTTCAGTTCTGGGCACGTAGTTCACATCGCAGTTTTGGAGAGTTGTGCAATGACAGTTGGGTACCTAAGTTGTGTTGAGCACAATGTTTCACCCTCAGACATCCGGACAGTCCAAGGGCATTATTCAGATATTGGAGGATATGCTACAGGCTTGTGTCATTGATTTTAGGGATTCTTGGGATCAGTTTCTTCCACTCGCGGAGTTTGCGTACACCAATAGGTACCAATCGAGCATTCAGATGGCTCTGTATGAGGCTTTGTATGGAAGAAGGTGTAGATCTCCACTGGGTTGGTTTGAGCCTGGTGAGGCTAGGCTATTGGGTACTGACTTGGTCCAGGATGCTTTGGACACGGTTAAGATGATTCAGGAGCGGCTTTGCACGGCGCAGTCTAGACAGAAGAGTTATGCCGACAGGAAGGCCCGTGATGTTGCTTACATGGTCAGGGAGAAGGTACTACTCAAGGTTTCACTCATGAAGGGTGTTATAAGGTTCGGGAAGAAGGGCAAGTTGAGCCCTCGGTATATTGGGCCGTTTGAGATACTTTAGAGTATTGGGGATGTGGCTTACAAGCTTGCCTTGCCACCTTGTTTTTCGAGTGTGCATCTAGTATTTCATGTTTCTATGCTCCAGAAGTATGTCGGTGATTCTTCTCATGTTTTGAATTTCAGCACAGTTCAGTTGGATGGAGATCTGACTTATGATGTGGAGCCGGTCGCTATTTTGAATTGGCAGGTTCGGAAATTGAGGTCAAAGGACATAGCTTCAGTGAAGGTGCAGTGAAAAGGTCAGCCAGTTGAGAAGGCTACTTGGGAGACCGAGCAGGAGATGTAGAACAGATATCCGCATCTATTTGGGACTCCAGGTACGTTTCTAGACCCGTTCGAGGACGAACGTTTGTTTAAGAGGGGGACGATGTAACAACCTGGCCGGTCGTTTTGAGAGTTGTAGCCATGTTCCCCTATTTAATGCTCTTTTTGTACTTTATAGTTGTTATGTGACTTGTCGGGGTAGTCGGTTTGAGTTCGGTGAGATTTCAGAATGAAATGAGACACTTAGTCTCAAGGTTGAAAGCTTAAGTTAAAATGATTGACTGGATGTTGATCGTTTAGTAAACGACTTCGGAATGGAGTTTTGATGGTTCTGTTAGCTCTGTTAGGTGATTTTGGACTTAGGAGTGTGTCTAGATTATGATTTGGAGGTCCGTAGTGGAATTAGGCTTGAAATGCTAAAAGTGGAATTTTTGGGAAGTTTGACCGGGAGTGGACTTTTTCGATATCGGGGTCGGATTCCGATTCTAAAAGTTGGAGTAGCTATGTGGTGTCATTTGTGACTTGTGTATAAAATTTGGGATCAATCGTACGTGATTGGATAGGTTTCAACGTCGTTTGTAGATATTGGAAGTTCAACATTCATTAGGCTTGAATCTATGTGCGATTCATGTTTTTGATATTGTGTGAGGTTATTTGAGGGCCCGACTAAGTTCGTATGATGTTATGGGACTTTATGGTATGTTTGGTTGAGGTCCCGGTGGCCTAGGGTCAATTTCGGATGGTTATCGGATCGATTGGAAGTTTGAGGGAATGTTAAAGCTCACCAGCTTCTGGTGTAATCGCACCTGCGGAGTGGGGATTGCAGGTGCATTCACACAGAAGCGAGAAGGGATCCGCAGAAGAGGCTAGGGAGGAAGTGAGTAGAGGTTGCAGGTGCAAGGTTATTTCTGCACCTGCGTGGTCGCAGATGTGGTGTTAAGGGCGCAGAAGCGGAGGTCTCACAGGTGCGATAGGGAATGTTGCACCTACGGTTGCGTAGATGCGAGGCGAGGACCGCAGAAGCAGAGGCCCGGCTCCAATGTATAACTGCAGAAGCAGAATTTTGGTTACTTCTGCGACACCGCAGACGCGGTTAAGTATCCGCAGAGGAGGAAAGGCTAGACAGAAAGTTAAATACAAAGGTTCGCGGTTTTGGCTTCATTTCAAACATTTCAAGCACGATTTAGGCGACTCTTGAGAGGGTTTTCTAGGGGATTCTTGAGGTAAGTCCCTTGTGCTCATTTTTGATCAATAAACTTGCTTCCCCATTGATTTGCCCACCTAGTTGGTGTGTATTTAAGGTGTAAATTGGGAGTTTGAGGCTAGGGATTTGGAGAGTTTGATTTGGGGATTTGGGTAATGATTTGGTGTATAATTTTGATAAATTTAGTATGGTTAGACTCGTGGTTGAGTGGGCTTTCGGGTTTTGTGACTTTTATCGAATTTTGAGGCATAGGCCCGGGGGCCGATTTTTTATTTTGATATATAGCTTAGTGTTTTCTTATGGAGTTGATTCCTTTAGCCCGTATTGATTATATCGCATTGTTTATGGCTAGATTTGAGGCATTCGGAGGCCGTCTCGCGAGGCAAGGGTATATTGGAGTAGAGATTTGCTCAGAATGAGGTAACAGTTCTAAATTTGGTTCTGAGGGTACGAAACCCCGTATTACGGGTCATGTATTTTGTTTTGAGGTGACGCACAATTGTGACTTGGTCAAATTTCATGGAACCGTGTAGTTGAATAATCTGTTGTTATTTGTACATTCTCCATGTAGTAGAGAAATTGAACCAAAAATCATATTTAGACTATGTGTTGGCACTGTAGGGACCCACAAAGGTCGTGTACATGTTGAATTATCTGCTAAATTGTTATTTTGTACATGGTCATATTTTTACTTGTTTATTATATCTCATTCTCTATTGTTCCTTGTTGATACATTATATCATTTATGTTGGGGCTGATTTTCATGATAACTGAGAGCCCGAGAGACTGAAGAGATTGATGACCGAGTGAGGCCGAGGGCCTGATTGTGAGATATTAATACTATAGCACATAAGTTGTCCGTGCAGCACGTGAGCTGTTCGTGCAGATCCAGATATTATTCTATAGCACGTGAGTTATCCGTGCGGATTATAGCACTTGGGCTGAAGGAGCCCCTCCGGAGTCTGCACACACCCCCAATGAGTGCAGGTACCTACTAAGTGCGAGTGCTGAGTGCTGAGTGAATGGCAGGGTTGAGTGACTGTGGCCCTGAGAGGACGCATTTGATTTCATTATTGTTGCACTTAGCTTCCATGTATCACTGTCTTGAAATTTCTGAAAGATATTACACTCTATTTCACTTAAACGTGTCATGGAATAACTGTTTGACCTAATTTATCGAACTTGAGAGCATGCCTACTTCCCTATGTTGAAATCACTGTAATTGAACTATAACTATAAAGCTTGTCACTACTTTCAGTTCTTTATTTAGTCTTGTTACTTATTGAGTTGGTAGTACTCACGCTACACCATGCACTTTATGTGCAGACTCAGGTGCGGCCGGTCACGGCGGTAGCTGAGTTGTGGAGTTTAGATTCTCGGAGACTATCGAGGTAGCTGCTTGGCATTTCGCAGACCTTGTTTCTCCTTACCTATCTTTCCACTTATTTTATTTAGTTTCAGATTATCATAGACAACATTTTCCGGACTTGTGATGTATAGATGCTCATGTACTTAGTAACACCCCGATGTTGGGAACTTCCGCATTGTATTTTGGGTTTCTATCCCATTTATGAAAGCTTTTATTGTTTAAACTACTTTAATTAGTTTTTTGTTAAATGTGTTGGAAATATTTTTAAATGTCGGCTTGCCTAGTACCACGATAGGCGCCATCACGACATGTTAGGATTTTAGGTCGTGACAACTTTAGTGTTATCATACTTCTATTATTCTTTTGAGATATTATATAGGTTCGTTTGGTTGATTGGAACTTATGTGCAATGTTTGGCTGAAATCCAAAATGTTTAAGTGTGATCGGATTCGTTCGGCGAAGTTTGAAGGTCTAAAAGTTAAGAGAATGATTTTTACCTTCCATTCATGGTTTTGATTTTATTTATGATGTTTCGAGATTGTGATAAATTTGGATAATGTATTTGGTCATGTTCGGATGGCTGGACGGGGTTCCGGGGGCCTTGGGTATGTTTCAGATAGGCTTCAGACCATTTAGGAGTGTTTTGGTAGGTCTGGTTCTAGTGTTGCACACCTACGATGGTTTTTGCACAGGTGCGAGGTCGCAGAAGTGCTTGATTTAGTCGCACCTGTGAGGAAGGTTGGAGGTTGGGAAGTCTGCAAATGTGGAGTTTTGGGCGCATATGAACAACCGCGGGAGCGGGTCTTTGTGCACAGAAGCACAGGTACAAAAGCGCAACCTTTGTTGCAGAAGCGATTGGGGCTGAGATAAGGGATCTCACAGAAGCGAGGTATTGACCTCATATGCGGCTCTCCAGAATCGAATATCTGAGTCGCATATGCAACATTGTAGGCAATATGTTATAATTTGAGGTTTCATTCATATTTCATTATTTTGAGTTTGGGAGCTCGATAAGAGGCGATATTTGAGGAGATGTTCCCGACTACTTTGTGGGTAAGTAATTTCTACTTGGATGTGATTATATATGTTGCTTTTCCATGGAATTACACACTTTAATCATGGAATTTTGAAGGAAAAATTGGGGATTTTTTCCTACGCTTTACGAGAGTGTATTTTGAGAATTTGAGTACCGATTTGAACTCGATTTTGGAATATTATTATATATTTTTACTCGGTAGTTTATGGGTCATTGGATTTTTATATTGGTTCCGAATATTGAGCACTTGGTCCCATATTGACTTTTTGGAAATTCATCAATGATCGAGGCTTTATGGATTGGGGTCGTTTCCTATAGCATTGGTGGATTTCCTTGGTTGATGTCTTGCTAGATTTGAGCCGGTTAGAGGTGATTTCTCAAAGAAATACGATTTTGGAGCTTTGGACTAGCCGGATGAGTTAAGTATCTTGCCTAATATTGTTGAGGTAATAACCCTTAGGAGATGACTTTGTTTTTCTAATTGAAATATGTGATAAGCAGCGTATATTCAAGGCGACGAGCGTATGTACATGTACTATGTCTAATTCATGACCGGGTAGTCCGTAGGTTGTACTATGCCTTGACTTGTATATTGTGTTCCTTGCTATCATACTTTGTATATTTGAATGACTACGTGAACTCCATGAATCATGCTAGAGATCATGTGTTGGTGTTGATTTCCTGTTGAGCATGATATTTGTTGTTATATAGTATATCCGTCTGATTTGAGTTATAGTTGTACACTCGCACATACACCTTAACATGCTATCTTCTTCATTCCATTTGTATTTTATTTGATATATGTTATTCGTACACATGTATTATTGTACATGCCTTTTGTGTGATGGACTGGATTGGCAGCACGTGAGTACTGTGTGGTTGTTATTTTTATGTGAGTTGTTTGTGCAGCACGTGAGTTGTCTGTGTAGCGTGTGGATAAGAATCCATCCCTCAGGGTCACCCTTTCATGTTTCTCTCTTGATGGTGTACACATATGTTGTGAGAAACCAACGTGTTTCTGGATGACATGGCTTATAGAATGTGGATCCTTGGTTGGAATTTGCATTTCTTCTCTATTTGCAAACTCCTTGGATGTATACATGATTTTACTACATATCGTCTCTATATGCTAGCTCTAGAATGTATAAATGCCTTTATGCATATCCTCTCTATATGCTACCTTACTTGATGAGATGAGATGAGACACGGTACATATCTTCTTTATATGTGAATCTGCGTGACTTGACTGGCTTAATCATGTATATCTTCTCTATATGCAATTGTTGAAGGATTAATTGAGTAATAATGCATATCTTCTATATAATCAAGGATTAATTGATATTTTATGCATATCTTCTGTATATGCACCTGTTGAAGGATTATTTGGTATGTCATGTATATCCTCTCTATATGCAACTATGGAAAGATTATTGGATACTTTACACATATCTTCTCTATATGTATGCTTTGATAATATAATGATGTTGGACGTATATCTTCTTCATATGATGAGTTGTTGAACTAGAATAGTATATGGCCATATCTTCTTTGTATGCAATCGTTGACGTGTTATTCGATATCCTAAGCATATCTTCTTTACATGTGAACTGATAAGAGACTTGCGCATACCTTCTCTATATGCACTATTGGTGGACATGTATATCCTATTTAGATTTTATTACTGTTGCTGGGTATACGGATATGTTTTTGAGTTGTGCAGGTTATATATACATAGTGAGTATCCTTGACCGCAGACCTCGTCACTACTTCACTAAGGTTAGTCAGAATACTAACTAAGTACATGGGGTCGGTTATACTCATACTACACTTCTTCACCTTGCATGCGGATCTTGGAGCTGGGATGCTGTGGATGATGGAATCTATCATTAAAGATGTACCTGCTTTATGCATATAGCTACCACTTGTCCTTGGTACCTTCGGATTTGTACTTTGTTCATGTATGTTCCAAACAGAGGTTGTATTCAATTTTGAACCAACTTTGTAAATCTAAATCTCAGCGGTTCATGACTTGTACTATCAATCCTAGGGGTGTTGTATGGAATTCAGCTATTTTTATTAATAATAATATTTCATTTGACTTACATTATTCTATGTTTGGCTTACCTATCATATTAGGGTTAGGTGCTATCACGACTAGGTGGATTTTTAGTTGTGAAAAGTTGGTATCAGAGCTCTAGGTTCGTAGGTTCGATGAGTCATAAG
This sequence comes from Nicotiana otophora, assembly GCA_000715115.1. Classification (NCBI taxonomy): domain Eukaryota; kingdom Viridiplantae; phylum Streptophyta; class Magnoliopsida; order Solanales; family Solanaceae; genus Nicotiana; species Nicotiana otophora. The sequence continues at coordinate 42,652 of AWOL01S0002319.1, forward strand.
CAAGTGCTAAGTAGCGTCTTGTGAATCGGTATGATGACATCCATACTTATCTTTGAGAGGTTACAAGGCATCTAGGAAACTTCTCACGTTTCATTCCTTATCATGCGACTTTATTTTAGCTTGAAGATTGTATCTTCGATTGCCCTCCATTCACTCGTATGTGATGTTTTGCACTCGGTATTAGTTCTGCACTGACAACTTATGATGTCGTAGATCAGGTGTGAGATGTATTTTTCTATGTTGTGGGGGTACGCTAATATGGAGGAATTAAGGCCAAGTTCAGACCGCATCTTGGTCTTGGTAGTTTCAATTGTGTGAGTATGTGCATTTAGACTTATATGTCTGGTAGTGTCCCTAAGAGTGGGATTGATAGCTCGGCGGGTTGCGAGATAGCCATATGGTGAGTATTATTTGATTGCGGACTATGTTTAGGTGGTTTGGATGTGACAAGAAGAATTTTATTGGGATACAAAGGGCTATGGATGCTTAATTTATGTCTTAATGTGTTGTACAGTCTCGAGTTATGAGTGTATTGAGGGATCTATCAGTTGTTCATCTGTGGAATGAAGTAGTTTCTTATGTCTTGTTGATGCGTTAATGTGTTGTACAGTCTCGAGTTATGAGTGTATTTGGGTCGCTTGATAAAGTTCTCACGACTCTCACAAGGATGAATATGTGTTTGGCAGATGATTTGAGGTGTTTTATGACTAGTTCTACATAAGCGCATGAAGAATTCAGCTGAATAACAATGAGATATCATGCAAGTTATAAAGGAAGAGTAATGTGGTTATCAGACAATGTGTATTATGGCTTAGAGATAAGTGGGGGAGTCTACTAAATGAGGCATACTTTTGGATCAGTTATGACTTGAAGAGGTAGATTTCGGGGTTGACTTGAGGAAGTAAATTGTTGAATGCATGATGTACTGCACTTTATGGATATATGGAAATCTTGGAATGATTCAAGTTTATTATTTGTGGTAGATGTACTATGTAAGGAAAATGAATTGCTTGGTTTCTTCTTTGGATATTCATGTGCTAGTGGAGCACAAGTAGTTTGATGTGTATTGGTTGCGCATTGGAGATTAGAGAAGAGTAAATGACTCTCGAGAAGGATCTAAGGGGCTCGAGATTCATATATGGTATTTAAGCATTTTTGGATTTGTATATGACTAAGATCTGAGATTGCATTGGATGGCACCGAGACTTTTGATGTTTCTATATCAACATTGAATCTACATTTCAGTATTAGAGAGATGAAAGGAATAACTTCAGATTCATATAAGGTCTTTTCGGAGCGGGCATTTCGGTTTGCGATACTATTGGGTACTGAAGAGGGAATGAAGTGGCTTATGGGTCTTATGACAACGTGGTTTCATATAAGGCTATATTGGGGATGAGCGTTCATTGAGGGCCATAGCGTATTGGGAAAGAGAAGTGTTATTAGAGGCAAGTTGAGAGAAACTCGAAGAAATGGGTCTATTTGGTAGTGGTTTGGATCAGCATAGTAATAGAAGTGATTGATTCTTTTGTTGTGGTGAGTCTTTACAGGTGTTTTGTGGCAATACTCTTGGTTTCTGTATCCTGTGTGATTTGGTTAGATTAGAGGTTCAGTTTGATGGTTTGGTTATAGGAAAATGGGTTCTGAGGAGTTCAGAATGGATTTGACCACAGCTCGAGGCTGATGTCTTCTACATGTGTTGAAGGTTTATTATGCGTTGTGATGATCTCTAGGATTGAATTAAGTGGAAGGTTTTTTGTTGATGGGGTGTCTATCCTACTTTTGATTCAGAGTTAATAATGGGATTTTTGTGTTTTTATATGATAGCATGATAGTTATGGTGCGCCGTGTGGGATGGAGATTTGTATGTACGAGGTTGCAGTTTAGTTTCGAAGGGAAGGTCATGAGTTCTAGATAGCATGGGCGATTTCAAATATTTAGAAGAACACTCGCACTATCTTGTAACACCTAAGAATGGTGTGCATTTCAGAGGACACATTGTGTTTTGGCTTGCAGATGCTTGACTAGTATTATGGTAATCGCCTAGTTATCAACTGCTGATGTTCAAATTTTGCTACATGGAGTGGAAGATTTATTGGAGTATTTCCCGTGAGGTGATTATGAATAAGTGATGTGTCAGTCATTTGAGTGGAGAAGTTGGGACCAGATATGGAGATTCCTATATTCTTGAGGTTTAGAGGCTAGATGTTCTCAGAGCAGACTATTCCTTGGTTACGATACGCTAAGGGTTAGACATCTAATTGTATGTGTTATGGGTAGGTCACTGTGGGCTTTTGGAAGGTTATTTACCTATTTTGGGATGATCGGAATTAATTTGGGCACCCGTTAGTAGGCGTAATGAGAATGTGTATTCTACATTGGATCGGGTTGGTTTACTCAGCTCAGCTATTGTTGAGGAGTGTATCATCAGCTAGAATTGATTTTATTCATGTCCTGATGTGTTACATGTGTTACTCTCTTATGTTATAATGGCTTATAAGACTGTTGACTATTTACTCACATGATGTAGTTCTGCTTGGACCTTCTGACGATTTGAGCGAGATGGCTCTTGGGATGTCCAGTTGCTTATTGCACTTGGTCGTGTTTTCCTATTTGTGGTATATGGTACTATCTGGTTTTTCACGGTATGGTCTTGCACTTGGCGTGCTTGCTATTGATACACATATGTTTGTTGATTATGAGCATTACGGCTCGACGGGTATTCCATGTCGACCGGTGTGTTTGGATAGATTTACGCACCGCAACGAAGTTGTGTTAGGATATTGTCCTTTGTACTTATTCCATGAGTTTTATTTCTCCTATGTATGATGGGTTCATAGCATTGTACCTCGGTGGTTGTATTTTCCGAACTTGTTGGATAGTTCTCTTATTTGGTTCTCTTTCTATCTTTGGCTATTTCGGATTGTTGCTTGTTGGGTGTGGATTGTATCGTATGTGGCTCTAGGTTGAATTTTGTGTGTCCTATTGGTCCAGCATCTTGTACTGGGTGAGATGAGGTTATAAGACCTAGAAGTAGTGTAATCGGATTTGAATAAGCTACGTTTGGAGAGGAATATCATTAGCCAATTTAAAATTTGGCCATAGTTCTTGTCGTGCAAGAGAGCTCCATGACTTTTTGATATAATGGGTGGTTATGAGTTTCTACGTGTTTCATTCATCATTACTAGTGTTACAAAGTTTTAGGACATGGTCCTATTTGATAAAAGGTATGTTGTCGATACCGGATCTGTTAATGAACAGCTATTATAGTCTACAGATATCACTATGAGCCCACGAGTTATGTGGTACATCTTGCGGTTATGTTTTGGGAATATGTTTATGGATTGATGCAACTTGTTCAAAATTATGCAGTGTATATATGCAAGAATCGGATCTCGCAAGGAATTTCGGATGTTGGAAATTAGTTGTAAAACTACGGGCCAAGGTTGAAGAAATAAGCATCAGTCGGGATCGGCTAATGGACTTATATGGATTGTGGTGACATGGGATCACCTATGAGTATGTGCATGATGAGTTCATACAATGATTTGATGACTTTGGAATGACTCTTAACACGTTTGATGACGAACATATGTTTAAATAAGGGATCTTGACTGGTCATTTTGAGTTTTAACATTTCATTCTGTGATTTGAGACTTCGAGTGGCTTCATATGATGCATTACAACTGGCATACAGGGTTGGTTTTGATTTTTGAGTGGTTCGGGATTGAATTAATAAAGTGATTCTCCACTTGGAAGCCTTAAGTTGGAAAAGTTGACCAAGGTTTGATTTATGAGTAAACTACCTCGGAATCGGGATTTGATGGGTTCAATCGGTTCGTACTGCATGTGATTTTGGACTTGGGTGTATGTTCAGATTTGAATTTGGATATTCCCAAAAGGTTTTGGTATATTTGTCGATAGTTGGCAATTTGAAGAATTGGAGAATTTATAGGTTTGACTGGGGGTTGACTTTAGAGTTATCAGACTCTTATTATGGTTTTGAGACCTTGTATAGGTTCATTTAGTTGATAGGAACTTGTGTGCAAAGTTCGGTAAAATCTGGAATGTTTAAGTGTGATTCAGACGCGTTCGGTGAAGTTTGAAAGTTTGAAAGTTAAGAGAATTATTTTGACCTTCGATTCATGGTTTTGATGTTATCTATAATGTTTCGCGCTATTGGATAAATTTGGCTATTGTATTTGGTCATGTTAGGATGATTGAACGGGGTCCCGGGGGACTCAGGTATGTTTCGGATAGGCTTTAGACCATTTAGGAGTGTTTTGGCAGGTCTGGTTGTGGTGTTGCGTAGCTGCGATGGTTTTTGCGTAGGCGCGAGGTCGCAGAAGCGCTTGATTTGGTCGCACTTGCAAGGAAGACTGGTGGTTGGGAAGTCCACATATGCAGAGTTTTGGGCACATCTGCGCTAGCATAGGAGCGGGTCTTTGTGCACAGAAGCGCAACCTTTTATTGCACAAGCGATTGGGCCTGAGATGAGGCGTCTCGTAGAAACGAGGTTTTTACCACATATGCAGTTTTGCAGAAGCGAATATCTGAGTCGCAGATGAGAAATTTCCTGACAGCATGTTATAATTTGAGGGTTCATTCATTTTTCATTATTTTGAGTTTGGGAGCTCGGTAAGAGCTGATTTTGGAGGAGATTTCACTACAACTTTGTGGGTAAGTAATTTCTACTTGAATTTTATTATATATGTTTATTTCCCATGGAATTACACACTTTAGTCATGGAATTTTGAAGGAAAAATTGGGGATTTTTGCCTATACTTTAAGAGAGTGTATTTTGAGTACCGATTTGAACTCGGGTTTGGTATCTAATCATATATTTGGACTCGACAGGTTATGGGTCGTCGAATTTTGGTATTGGTTCCAAATTTCGGCACATGAGCCGGGGTTGACATTTTGTAAATTTAGAAAATATCAAGGATTTATACATTTAGGCCGTTTCCTATGGCACTGGTGGACTTCCTTAGTTGATGTTTGGTTAGATTTGAGCCGGTTAGAGATGATTTCTGAAGAAAATGTGATTTTGGAGCTTTGAACTAGTTGGATGATATAAGTATCTTGCCTAATCTTATTGAGGGAATAAACCTTAGGATATGACTTTATTTGTCTAATTGAAATGTGTGAGAAGCGATGTATATGTGAAGTGACGGGCGTCTATACAGGTGCTATGTATGATTCATGACCGGAGTAGTCCTTAGGTTGTACCATGCCTTGATTTGGATACGAGCATAGTTGTACACTTACACATGCATACACCTTGGCATTCTATCTTCTTCAGTCCATGAGCATGTGATTTGATATCGGTTATTCGTATACATGTATTCTTGTATATGCCTTTTGTGTGATAGACTGGATTGGCAACACATGAGTGGTCCGTGCGAGATGAGTTGTTTGGCATGTCAGATGTCTGTGTAGTTTTTATTTGCATGTGAGTTGTCCGTGCAACACATGAGTTTTTCGTGCAGCATGTGGATAATAATCCATCCCCATAGGGTCACCTTCTCATGTTTCTCTCTTGCTGGTGTACATGCAGGTTGTGAGAAACCGACGGGTTTCTGGTTGACATGGTTTATGGAATGTGGATCCTTTGTTGGACTTTGCATCTCTTCTTTATTTGTAAACTCCTTGGATGTGCACATGATTTTACTGCATATCTTCTCTATATGCTAGCTCTGGAGTGTATACATGTCTTTATGCATATTCTCTCTATATGCTACCTTACTTGATGAGATGAGACACGGTACACATCTACTCTATATGTGAATCTGTGTGACTTGACTTGCTTAATCATGCATATATTCTCTATATGCAATTGTTGAAGGATTAGTTAAGTAATCATGAATATCTTCTCCAGACTCACTTGTTGAAGGATTAATTGATATTTTATGCATATCTTCTCTATATGGGCATGTTGAAGGATTATCTGGTATTTCATGCATATCCTCTCTATATGCAATTATGGAAAGATTATTTGATACTTTACACATATCTTCTCTATATGCAAGCTTTGATGATATAATTGTCACGCCCTGAAATCGAGGAGCGCGACCGGCGCTCAATCGAGTAATCCCAGTCGAGCAAGCCTAATTTACATTAACCTCTCATCATTACTCATGCATGATTTACAATAACATAATAAGATCTTGACTTTCATATTAAATACATTTGGCTCAATGGCTCATATTTTCTTTCTTGTGGTGGTTACACAACTCTATAAATAGTTGTAAATACTGTGAACATAAATACATGACAAAATTCAAATCTTTAATTACATGACCCACATTGTACATGGAGCTTCTATGATAATGGATACCTATATACATAAAACAAACTAATCCAAACACCTACTAGAACTGTAGCGGGCTCACCATAAGTTGAGTAGTGAAGAAGATCCCTATCAAAGATCCATATCATCATGTAGAAGTATACCTACATCCATTAAAAGATGCATCGCCCCCGGCAAAAGGGACGTGAGTACATGTGAAATAGTACTCGTATGTAAGGCAGTCAAAACAACATATGAAAATGCGGTAACCCAAATAAGAGGAAAGTAAAGTACATCAAGAAAATACGAAACATCCAATAAAATCACATTTCAAGTCTTTTTATACTTGCATCCCTCTAACTTTCTTTTAGGATCAACTGCGTCATACAAACTATACGTGGAGTACATAATATAATGTAATTGTATCAACATGTACAAATAATGCCAACAAAAGTGGCACCTTCCTCCCTTATTTTACACATATACATTTCGTAGACTGTCTTTAGTGTTCACATGTCATATTATACACCTATGCATCTCATAAACCGTTCACAACATTCACTTACATAATACAAATACACTTATTCAAGGGCTTGGAAATACATCATGAATATGATGAATCATGGTAACAATAAATGGGCTTAGATAGTCGTTAACGTCAAGCAAATTTATTAAGAGCTTTCATTCAAATTTATCGATATTAAGTCGGGGATCCTTTATACCCACCCTCCCACAAAGCGGCCCCGCCGCCTCACCCCAACATATGCCGGTGGAGGTGTATCACGATACCACAACCCCTACACAAAGTGACCCTGCCGCCTCACCCCAATATATACGGGTGGAGGTGTATCACTGTACCACAATCCCAACACAAAGCGGCCCTGCCGCCTTACCCTAATATATGTGGATGGAGGTATATCACAATATCACAATCCCAACACAAAGCGGCCCTGCAGCCTCACCCCAATATATGCGGATGGAGGTGTATCACAATACCACAATCCCAACACAAAGCGGTCATGCCGCCTCACCCAAATATATGCGGGTGGAGGTGTATTCCACAATACCACCATACACAAAGCGGTCCTACCGCCTCACCCCAAATATATGCGGGTGGAGATGTATTCCACAATACCACAATTCCTACACAAAGTGTCCCTGCCGCCTCATCCCAATATATGCGGATGAAGGTGTATCACAATAACACAATCCCAACACAAAGCGGCTATGCCGCCTCACTCCAATATATGCGGATGGAGGTGTATCACAATACCACAATCCCAACACAAAGCGGTCATGCCGCCTCACCCCAATATATGTGGGTGGAGGTGTATTCCACAATACCATATATAAACTCAAAGCAACATAGTTTGTCATTATATTTAACGTCGTAATTACTCTTATCATTGGAATACTTCATGTTCATGCTCATCATGGAGAAACACAACTCATTACATTAGCGCATGCATGGTAAATCAATAAGTCGATTTCAATGGCACATTGGCCCAATTCCTTTTCTTAAGGTTCATCATCATTTAACAAAGAACATCTCATTATTCACTCCCTTGACCTCTTGAGGTCATTATCTAGGTTCATGACTCTTGGGGACTTAAAAATTGAAGTCATTTACATACATTATTTCGGAAGCATACAACTATAGTTGAAACCATTGGGACATACAACACTTCGAAACTCTCATTTAGGCAATGATCACATTTCATGTTCATACTATCACTTACTTGTACTTGTCATGGGTGATCATAGAACATTAAGAGCATTTAGAACATTTAGGAACATCATAGTCTTTACTCACAAGAATGTAAGGGCTTATAACATATTGGAAACAAAAGTACAAATGCGTACATCTCATAACACCCTATATCACTTAATCCGTACTTTCAACCACTTACAATATTATTATTTCATTGGCTCTCTTGGCCATATATATGATTCTTCTTTCATGATACAATGGTCGTATTTCATATTCCACGCTTTCATATCTTTCCTTTCATGGATCATTATCCTAAATATCAACATATACAATATTCCGCAAATCACAACTTTAGGTTAATTAGTAATGAAGACTTTAAATACAATGGATTTCTTTCAGAGAAATGGAGTAAAATGATTGGCAATCGAAGCATGAGTTAAAATCATAAACAAGTAACACATCGTTTCTTCTTGAATTACTTTTTTCCAAAAAGGACAATACACAATCTTCACTCACGAATATGTAAGAATGCAAAACACATTGAAAATACTCACTAAATATAGCATTAGCTAAAGCAACTACATATGGGCATCACTTGAGTCCATAAGCTTTTAGGCAATTCTATTTTCAAAGTCAATTTTAGAATAGTTGAATCAAAGCTCATTTCATAATCATTCGCACATCATCTCGTTTCATGGGCACCATTGGCCACAAGTATAACTTTCACTCTTGGCACGTTGGCCATACTTTGTATCCCCAATTCACTTATTTCACTTCCAACCATCTTTATAGGTTATCAACAATAAGACATTTCCAATCAAGACTTTAGGTACACATATGAGCAATTAAGAGTCTTAAGCATATTGAGTTTTCTCACACAATTTGGCATCATAACCTTCATTTGAATTACAACCCAAAGACATATCATTTTAATACACATATCATTATTGCATTGGCTCCCTAGGCCATACATGTNCAATTCACTTATTTCACTTCCAACCATCTTTATAGGTTATCAACAATAAGACATTTCCAATCAAGACTTTAGGTACACATATGAGCAATTAAGAGTCTTAAGCATATTGAGTTTTATCACACAATTTGGCATCATAACCTTTATTTGAAACACAACTCAAAGACATAGCATTTTAATACACATAGCATTCTCGAACACATTCCCAAAAGATAACATAATGTGATAGGAGCATTCGGAACACGTTTTAAATACATAATTCTCGACACTTTGCTTATTCGGGACAATCAAATTTATTGGGGAACAACTCGGAACATAGAATAAAGAACTTGAGACAACCATACTTGAAACTTATGAAAACATCATTGAATTCAATTCTAAGATAGTAGATTAGCCAACATACCTTGCTTTGAGCTCTCCTTAAATTACTACAATATTCTGAAAATTCTACCAATTCCAATCTATTTTAAGAAATAACAAAATTGAACACAAATTAGGAAGGTATACATGGTTTCAGCTCATTTGAGCATTTTATCAAACACTAGGTGTGCAAATTTGGCTACAAGGTTCTTCTACAAGATTTCCTTCATTCTACAACCCAATCTTTACTTATTTGAGCTCAACAATCTTTCCAAAAATCTTATTGGTACATACATGTATAAATAATACTCTCATACCCAAGAATCATACTCCTAATCAACCATCTTCTACCCAAATCTGAAATTGAAAACTAGGGTATGGAACCCTACCTCTTAGATGAAGAACTTGTGAGATTTCCTTGTTGGATTTCAAAGCTTGGACAAGATCTCGATGAACAAAACACTTCATCTACTTCCTCTCTCTAGAACACTCTCACTTTTCTCTAAAAATCTCAGATAATTGCCCCAAAATAAACCCCAAAGCCTATTTATCAAAATGGGGTCGAGTTATAAAAATAGAAAAATTAACCCTCCGAAAGTAGGTCTGCGGTCGCATAATGGACCGTAGAATGGCTATGCGGGTCGCAAAATGTACTAAAAACTCGGTGCCAAAAACTAGGATGTACTGGTCCATTCTGCGACCAGTTTGCGGTCGCAGAAGCACTTTCGCGATCGCATAATTATTCTGCGATCGCAGAATTGGTCGTAGAATCTCATTTTTTTCAGCCTTTGGTAATTTGGTCATAACTTCTTGCAGGAGTGTCCAAATGATGAATGGTTTGAAGAGTTGGAAACTAGACTCAAAGAGATTTAATTTGTTAGGTAGATCATCTCCTAAGTAGTTATAGTTTGGTACAAGGATGCGTTTGAAGTAGGATCTTGTGCGAACTCACTGAAACTTTATCCCATCATATAATTTTCAACTTGACTTAGCCTTGGGGCTCTTCTTGGACCATAAACCATTTTTAATGTATATCATGCATATATTATCATGATTAATTGATATTATTCATATAATATTCCTTGTCTACACATAAAATAATATAATTAGTGCACATCAACTTTCTTAATAGCGCTTAAGTACTTTAAAATTTTCCGGGGTGTTATAATAATGATGTTGGACATATATCTTCTCCATATTATGAGTTGTTGAATTGGAATAGTATATGCGCACATCTTCTCAATATGCAATCGTTGACATGTTATTTGATATCATAAGCATATCTTCTTTAATTATGTAAGACGTATATCTTCTCCATATGATGAATTGTTGAACTGGAATAGTATATGGGAACATCTTGTCTATATGCAATCGTTGACGTGTTATTTGATATCATAAGCATATCTTCTTTACATGTCAACTGATAAGAGACTTACTCATACATTCTCTATATGCACTGTTGGTGGTACCTGTATATCCTATTTAGATTTTGTTACTGTTGCTGGGTATACATATATGTTTTTGAGTTGTGAATATTATATATACATAGTGAGTATCCTTGATTTGAGACCTCGTCACTACTTCACTAAGTTAGTCAGGATACTTACTGAGTACATGGGGTCGGTTGTACTCATGCTACACTTCTGCACCTTGTGTGCATATCTTGGAGCTAAGCTGTTGTGGATGATAGAGTCTATCATTGAAGATGTACCTGCTTTCCGGATATAGCTACCACTTGTCCTTGGTGGCTTTTGATTTTTACTCTTTTCATGTATATTCAATATGTGCCTAGGAAGGAAAACAAAAAAGCTAATGCTTTGGCTGCTCTAGCCTTATCGTTGACTCTAATTGATCAAGCGAAAATTTACTATATGCCAAAAATGGGTAGTACCACTACTTGATGGAGATGGAGGTAAAGAATATAAGATTAAGCATCTGTTGTTATTTCTGAAGCTAAATAGGAAATTTGTCGACAACCCATCATCGACTACTTAAGTTATGGGATATTGCTAGAAAATTCAAGAAGAAAGACTGAAATCCGCAATCAGGCGCCTTGCTTTCCTTACTACAAAGATTCTCTATAAAGGAGAGCATTCGAGGGAGTACTCCAGTGATGCCTACCGGAGGATAAAGCATTCTAAGCTTTGCAGGAAGCACATTCTGGGTATATGGATCACATCAATATGGGCAAAAACTCAACTTCCATATAAAAAGATGGGATATTATTGGCCAACGATAGTAAAAGACTACTTGGATTAGGCTTGAAGATGCAAGGCTTGCCAATTCCATGAAAATTTTATCTATTAGCCTCCTACAGTGCTACATCTAACTATTGCATCTTGGCCATTCAACACTTTGGGATTGGATATTATTGGACGGCTACTGAAATCTTCTAGCGTACATATATACATCTTGGTTGCAATCGATTACTTCTCAAAATCAATGGAAACTGTAGCTCTCAAGGAAGTAAAGAAATAAAATATTGCAAACTTCATCCGAGTAAACATTATCTATTGTTTTGGCATTCCTCATTATATGATAACTGTTAAGGCCAAGTCATTCGACAATGTGATCTCTTTGGCTTCAAGCAGCTTAACTCTTCTATGTACTATGATGTCGTTTATGGTCTAGCTAAGGCTTCAATAAGACTCTATGCAGCTTGCTGAAGAAAGTAATCTATAAGTCCAAATGAGATTAGCGTGACCATATGGAAGAAGCTCTATGGACATATAGGACAACACACCCCTCACCAACACAAGCAACCTTTATTCGCTCATCCATGGAGTCGAAGTTGTTTTGTCACTCAAACATCAAATACCTTCCTTATGAGTTTCTATTCAAGGGATCAATAATAACGAAAAATGCTCGACTTTGACTAGCAGAGTTGGAGACTCTTGATGAGAATAAAGAGTCTTGAATGTTATCAAGCTCGACTGTCTTACGCCTTTAATAAATAGTTCGCCCGAGACATCTTCAAGTAGGGAATCACGTCCTTCTGGTACGAAGACCTATTAACACTTCTCATAACTTTGGGGGGAAATTTACTTCAAAATTGGACAGGCCATATGTTGTAAAAGAAACTTACTCAAGTGGAGCTTACAAGCTGGTTAATACAGATGGCATGAGAGTCAGCTATATCAATGAGAAATTCTTGAAAAATTATTATCCTTGAATAACATACGCTTATCTACAAACAAGCCTAAACTACATGTCACGAAGCTCTTCAATTTCGAGCAAAGCCTTCGTATTGCAAAGTTTCTCAAGATATAAGCTTAAACTGCAAGTTGCTACGCTTCTTAATGAAAGAGACGGCCTAGGCGAAATCTAGAATCAAAAAGTCTGTTAGATTGAAAACCTCGAAAGAGGTGGCCTAGGCAAAATTTAGGGCCAAAATGTCCACTAGGTTAAAAACCTCAAAAAAAGCGGCTTAGAAAAGAGTCTGGACAAAAACTTCACCCATCCTAAACTAAGTATGACTTGATCCTGTTCACTAAGTTACCTGGGCAGCTCAGAGTATTATTATAAGTTAGTCGCATGAGTTTCAAAATATATATATCACCCCCATGGATTAGAGTCCGCTTGATTGCTACTTGTAAATCAGGCTTACATGTATTCTTTTATCGAATTATGTGCCTTATCACATATTGATAGTATAATAGGGTCAAGACTCCATAGCAAATTGGCATCTCTAATGGGATAGTTGTAGTCTTAACGTCCTCCAATTCTTCAAGTTCACCTCTCTTCAAGTTAACGTACGTGCCAAATATTCAAGTATGTCGTCTTCAAGTTCATCGATCTTCAAATTGAGGTCTTCGAGTCTATCATATCATCAATTTGAAAGTCCACCAGATCATCAAGTTTGCCAATTCGTCAAGTTGAAGTACTAAAGTCCATTGCTCTTCAATTTGAAGTCTAAGCCAAATCATCAAGTTCATTGGTCTCCAAGTTGAAGTCTTCAAGTTTTCAAAGTTTGACAAGTGTGCAAGTCAAAGCTGTCAAGACCAAGTCATCAAGTTGAGACCTTCTAATTTGCTAATCTTAAGGTGGACATTAAATACCTTTGCACCTTAAGTTGGTAAATGGAACTATAATTTTTCAATCCTAAGGTGGACATTTATTTCCCTTTTCACCTTAAGTCGGTCTCTTTGGGGACTTGTCCTTAAAAATGATCTATAATTTTCTAGTCTTAAAGTGGACACTTTGTTCCATTTGCACCTTAAGATGGTCTCGCTATAAATTCGTCCTTACAAGGATTTGGTCTCATCATAGATTCTTTATAAGGATCGATATTGTGCCGATATGTATTTATCCTTCTATATTGATATGGAATTGTCCTTCTAAATGTTGATATGAATTTGTCCCTCTATATGCTGATATGGAATTATTCCTTTTATATGTTATCATGAATTTGTCCTTCTGTATATTGTCATAGATTTGATTCTTTTATATGCTAATAAGGATTTATCCTTCTATATGTTGATATGGATTTAGTGCTTCAATATGTTGACATATATTTGATTGTTCTATATGTTGTCATGGATTTGTCCTTCTATATGCTATCATAGATTTGATCCTTCTATATGTTTATATGGACTTGTCCTTATATATGATGTCATAGATTTGATCAATCAATATGCTGGTATGAATTTGTCCTTCTATATGCTGATATGGATTAGACCTTATATATGCTGATATCGATTTGTCCCTCCATAGGCTACTACGATTTGGCCTTCTATATGTTGTATGAACCTTGCTGACGAAGATATCACCATTGCCTACAAAGGAAAGAAAGGCAACAAAAGAGAATACGAGTATAAAAAAAGAGGTTACCTGCTAAGACATCTTAGATTCGGGAGTCAAGTTCAAACATTTGCCTAGACCAATTCAGCAGGGCTCGGGTCGAGATTTTTGTTGAGAATGAAGCTCTTGGAGTCTAGTTTCTATAAATTAAAATAGTTTTTGATTCCGCATTCCAACATCAAGATATAAAATTTTTGGTGAAGCCTTGATAATCTGAAAATATCCGCATATCAGAAACTAAAGTCTAGTCTCAGCTAAGTCATGAATTGAAGTATTTAAATAGAGATTAACTCAAGTAGTACAACTAAAGCATGGTATAAGTTTAAGCCTACCCAGACGTATAAAAAATCTATCATACACATAGACGCTCGTCACCTTATACGTAGGTATCTCCCATAACACATAGCACGTAGCAAATCAAATACCTATGGGGATAAGTTTCTTTTTACAAGATTAGGCAAGAGACTTACCTTGCTATGAAATCTGATAATCGACTCCAACACCGCTCTAACACAACCAATGCTGAATAACCCAAAACTAGTCAAAGAATGTACAAACTAGTCAAAACATATTCAAGAACCCAAAACTTATCAATTAGAAGAAATACCTAACCCCTCACGAAAAGTCCACAAAAGTTAACCATGGGCCCATGCGCCCAGATTCCAAAAATTCTTGAAAATAAATGTTGCCCATATCACCAAAAACTCAAATATATATTTTTTCCCAATTCCATGTCAATTTCATGGTGAAATCCCCATTTGTAACAATTTCTAGATTTCCAACAAAAATCCCAAACTATTCAACATTTTCTACCAATTTTCAGACCTCAATACAACATTTTTTACCAATTCAATATTTTTTACTATTTTTTGAGCCGAGGGTCTATCATAAACAACCTCTCTACCTTCACAAGGTAGGGTTAAGGTCTGCATATACATTACCCTCCTCATACCCCACTTGTGGGATTACACTAGTATGTTGTTGTTGTTCCATGTTAAATTCTATATATAATCCATGTATTTATCTAAAAACAAGTTAGAATCACTTACCTTATGTTAATTGATGAAAATGGTTCTCCAAAATCGCCCAAAATTACCTTAGAAAGAGAAAAAGTAGATACAATGAGCCAAACCCGAGCTCCCAACTTATTTTCTGCCCAGGTGTTATTCTTCGCGATCGTGGTCCAAAGCTTAGCAATCGTGAAGCACAAATATGCTTCTGCCCAGAAAACCACATCGCGAATATGGGAATATCATTGTTAACGCGAATCCTAATGAACCATCCCCCTACGCGAATGCAAGATGCCTATCATGAAAGCGTAGGCCAATCCTGCCAGCCCCTGAAAAATCCTCTTCCGTGATCGCGGAAACCCTCACATGATCGCGTTGTTCAATTTCCACCCCAGGCCAGCCCTGCTAACACGTCATGTTCGCAACCCTTGCCACATGAACGCGAATCACAACTAGACTACCCTTTGTGATCGCAATTCCCTCTACGCAATCGCGTAGAAAACTCTCCCCCAGCACCAAACACCACCCTACGATCGCGAGACCTACTACGCGATCAGGAAGCATACTAGGCATCAGCAAAATTTGCCAACTTCAACATGATCCAAGTGGTCCCAAACTCACCCGAGTTACCTAGGATTCCGTCCAATCATGCCAACATGTCCATAAACCTAACTCAGACCTATTCGAGGTCTCAAAACACATAAAATAACTTTACAACCAAATATCATACCCTAAAAAAATTAATCAACTTTCCAAACTTCCAACTACTTTTAACTAACTCCGAACGTGACGAATCATATAGACAACTCGAAATGGAAACAAATTTCAAGCAAGTGCGGATTAACATACTGACGAGCCTTAATTTGCATAAATAAAGGAATTGAGCCAAAACACACGCAAGAACTCGACTGGGCTCTGAAATATTAACCTCACAAGTCGGTTAGCTAAGGACTAAATTCATAATCTCCCTTTCTATGCCGTTTTTGATATTCTTTGAAATATCCCCAAAATTATGCAATCAATTAAACAATACCATTTTCATAAAAAAATAAATTACACAGGTTGATCTGCAAGAGTCTTAAAACATGTATTTATTGATAAATAATATGATACAAATTCATGAATCAAACCATACTATCATTTAATGCAATTTAGTTGTTCATATATATACATATACAAATATTAAATGTGTTACATACCTTACAAATTAATTTAGGTTCAACAACTATGAATCCCCATGCGTCAATAACAATAACAACAACAACAACAACCCAGTAAAATTCTACAAGTGAGGGGTCTGGGGAGGGTAGTGTGTACGCGGACCTTACCCCTACCCCGATGGAGTAGAGAGGTTCTTTCCGATAAACCCTCGGCTCAAGAAGATGAAAAGAAATAATATATCAGTACTGTCAACAGAAACCATGGAAATAATAACAGCATCAACAAACCAAATAATAGATGAAACGCAATAACAATAACCAGTAAATATGGCCCGGTGCTATGAAAAGTGGAAGAATAGTGTGAACACAATATTAACTACTAGCAGTCTAAGAAAAACCCTATCAGACTAGCCTCACCCTCGGTATGAAGTACAAAAATGCTCAACTACCTCCTAACCTACAACCCTAATGCTCGACCCCCACACCTTCCTATCAAGGACCATGTCCTCAGAAATTTGAAGCTACGCCATGCCCTTCCTGATCACCTCTTTCTAAGCTTGTCACGCCCCGACCTTGGGGAGCGCGACCGGCGCTCAACCAAGATATCCCAGTCAAGAAAGCCTACTCGATCCCTTCTACCTGACCTTACCCATGAATAAAGTGAAGATGTATTCTATTAATTAGACAATGAGAAGATTACATCAACAACACCAATTTCATTACCATTAGTAACTTCATTCATGATTTTCCAAAATATATTACACATTTATAGTTTAGAAGTAGGAATTTGTGTTAAAAGTACAAAATTGCTAGCTTAACTTACTCAAATCATCATATAGCCCACACTATGTCTACGGAGCCTCTAGTTAATACAAGGAGTAATATGATAGTGCCGGCGACAAGGCCCCGGCTATACCTTAAAACACTATACACATGAAGCAAAAGACACAAGACCCCTAAATGAAGTGGGGCTCACCAAGTCAGCTGAGAAGAGGGTGTACTATCACTTATTGATGTCGCCTGCTGTGGAACCACCAGCATCAATTAAAGATACATCGTCCCCAGAAAAAGGGATATTAATACACATGGAATAGTACTAGTATGTAAGGCTAAACACCATCTCAAGAAATGGAGTAACAGTACAAAAGGAGGGGAATATGAAATCAATGAGAAAAACCAAATAATAATACAATAGCAAGTCAAGAGTGGATAAATCTTCAAGTAAAATCAATGATTTAGGTAGGGAGATCTTTAGCACTGATACACCACCGTGCTTATAGCACGGAGTCCGATCTCGTCCCGATCGGCTAAGTCGTCTCACCCCAATGTATTAGGCTTGACATCAAACACAACACCACCATATGTGCGGCATCCGATCTCTAGCCGATCGGCTAAGCCGTCTCACCACAATGTCATGTGGGTCGACATCACCTTTCTCTAGCAATGATATCATCCCAATTTAGGGGAATAAACTCAACACATCAATTTCATCCCAATTAAGGGAAATAATCTCAACACATCAACATGGGAATTTACCCCTCAATCATCCCTACACCGGCACGTGTATTTTTGGGGTTAGGTTATTTCAACCTACCTTTCCTCGCTGACTAAAGGATACTCCCAAAACATTTAATATATAAAGGAGTTACAACTCATTTCATAATCTTTCACACTTCCATTTCATTGGCACTATTGTCCACAAGTGAAATTTTCATTCCTAGCACGATGGCCGCATTTTTATATTTCACACTCACTGCTTTCACTTTCAAGCATCATCATAGGTTATCAACAATAAGAGCATTTGAAATCAAGACTTTAAATATGTATATAAGCAATAGGAGTCTTAAGTACATTGAGTTTTACTTCCAACATAAGGCATAATAAACGTGCAATTGAAACATGATTTTAAATCATAGCATTTTGATACATTGGTCATACTTGAATACATTCCTGAAGGAGAATATAATGTGATCGGAGCAATTGGAATATATTTTGAGTATATATATTTTGACACAAAGCTTATTTGGAATAATCGAATTTATTAGGAATGACTCGGAACATGAGAAATAAGAACTTGGTCCAATCACACTTGAAACTTATGAGAACATCATGGAATTCGATTCTACAAGTGAAGTTTAGCCAACATACCTTGCTTGAACTTTCCTTAAACTACTACAACGTTCTGAATATCCTAGCGACTTCAATCTATTAGAGACATGACAAAATTGAACCATTATTTGGAAGAGATCCATGGGGTCAGCTCACCTAGGCATTTCATCAAGCATTAGGTGTGCAAATTTGACTACAAGGTTCTCTTATAAGATTTCCCTCACCCCACAACCAATCCAACACCAATAATTCACTCAAATTGGCTCAACTACCTCCCTGGCACTTTTATTTGTACATGCATGCACAAATAACACTCCCACTCCCAAGAATCGCACTCCCCATTACCCATCCTTAGCCCAAATTCGAAATTGAGGACTAGGGTGTGGAATCTTTACCTCTTAGGACAAGACTTGTAGGCTTCCTTTGTTGAATTCCAAAGGCTTGATCAAAGAGTGGAGTGTTGAAGTGATTGAGCTTCACCTTTTCTTTCGAGCTAGCTCTCCCCCTCTCTAAAATGCCTGATTTTTTCCTTCAAAACGAGCCCCAATGGCTTTTAATCAAAATGGGGTCGGGTTATAAAAATAGATAATGGACCCTCCGAACTCAACTCTACGGTCGCAGAATGTACCACAGAACAGGTATGCGGTCCGCATATGGAACCGTGAAATCCTCCTCCAAAACTGGGTTGGTCGGGTTAGGTTTGCGACAGGTCTGCGGTCCGCAGACCAATTATGCGGTCACGAAATGGACCACAGAATCACCCTCCAGAATTTCTCATACTGAATCTGCGATAGGAGTGCGGCCCACGAAATGATTATGCAGTCGCATAGTTGACCGTAAAACGACCTGCAAAATTGGGTTTTCTTTTGTTCCACTCCGCGACGGATCTGCGGTCCACGGAGTAGTTCTGCAACAGCATAATGGACCATAGAAATGCCATATTCTGCAAAATCTTTTCCACTAACTCCACAATGCTTTGTGCAACACAAAACGTTCGTACTGCGGCGAACTTGTAACATATTAGCCTACCTCGGCACCACAAACTTTGAGTTCTTGGTGAAATTTTACGGGGCCTTACACCTCTCCCCAATACTTCTTAGGCCACCCTCTACCTCTTCTCATACCCGCCAAAGCCAACCGCTCACACCTCCTTACTTGAGCATCAGGGCTTCTCTTCTGCACATGCCCGAACCATTTGAGCCTTGCTTCCCACATCTTGTCATCTATAGGAGGTACGCCCACCTTCTCCTGAATATTTTTCATTTCTAATCTTATCCATCTTAGTGTGCCCGTACATCCACCTCAATATCCTCATTTCTGCTACTTTCATCTTCTGTATATGTGAGTTCTTAACCGGCCAATACTCTGACCATACAATATGGCCGGTCTAATCACTGCTTTATAAAACTTACCTTTGAGTAACGATGGTATTTTCTTGTCACACAGGACTCTAGATGCTAACCTACATTTCATCCACCCCACCCCTATATAGTGTGTGACGTCCTCATCGATCTTCTCATCCTCTTGGATAACCAACCCAAGGTACTTGAAACTACCTCTCTTGGGGATGACCCGTGATCCAAGCCTCACGTCCATGCTCACTTCCCTCGACTCGGTGCTGAACTTGTACTCCGTGTATTTTGTCTTAGTCCTGGTCAACTTGAAAACCTTAGACTCAAGGGCCTGTCTCCAAACCTGCAGCCTCTTGTTAACACTGCCTCGTATCTCATCAATCATAACTATGTCATCAGCAAATAACATACACCATGGCACCTCCCCTTGAATATGGCGTGTCAGTGCATCCATCACTAGGGAAAATAAGAACGGGTTGTGCGCAGATCCTTGATATAATCCCATAACAACCGCGAAATGCTCTGAGTCACCTCCCACTGTCCTAACCCGAGTCTTAGCTCTGTCATACATGTCCTTGATCGCTCTAATGTAAGTTACCGATACACCTTTTGCCTTTAGGCATCTCTAGAGAACCTCACTAGGGACCTTGTCATATGCTTTCTCAAGTTCAATAAACACCATGTGCAGATCCTTCTTCCTATCCATGTGTTCCACCAACCTCCTAATAAGATGGATAGCTTCCATAGTTGAACGACCCGACATGAACCCGAACTGGTTGTTAGATATAGACACCATCCTCCTCACCCTCACTTCCACCACCCTTTTCCCAAACTTTCATGATATGACTTAGTAACTTGATACCCCTCTAGTTGTTACAACTATGGATATCACCTTTGTTCTTGAACAACGATACAACCGTACTCCATATCCATTCATCCGACATCCTCTTCATCCTGAAAATAACTTTAAACAGCCCAGTCAGCCACTCTAAGCCTGCTCTATCCACACACCTCCAAAATTCTATCGGAATTTCGTCTGGCCCGGTTGCTCTGCCCCTACTCATCTTATGCATAGCCCCCATGAAATCCTCAACCTTAATGAGCCTAATACCTAAAGTCTCGGTGACTCTTCGATTGCGCCAAATCACCTAGCACAATATCCCGGTCTCCCTCTTCATTCAAAAGTCTATGAAAGCAAGTATGCCATCTCCGCTTAATCTGAGCCTCCCCCATCAATACTCTACCATCCTCGTCTTTGATGCACCTCACTTGATTCAGATCCCGAGCCTTCCTCTCTTTCGCCTTATCTAGCCAAAATAACTTCTTATCCCTGCCTTTGTCCCCCAGTTTTTCGTACAGATGACCAAATATTGCAGTTTTAGCCTCTGTGGCCGCCAACTTTGCCTCTTCCTCGCTACCTTATATCTCTCTCTGTTCGATCTCCTCTCATCCTCATCTGTGCTCCCTACTAAATTCAGGTATGACGCCTTCTTCGCTTCCACTTTGCCTTGGACCACTTCATTCTACCACCTGTCGCCTTTCTGCCTGCCAGATAAACCCTTCGAAACCCCTAACACCTCTCTCGATGCCTCCCTTACACAATTCACTGTCGTCGTCCATAGAGCGCTCGCATCCCCACTACTTCTATAGGCTCCCATAGTCGTTAACCTCTCCAACTCCTGAGCTGTCAAGTCTCCCGACCTGATCCTCAGTCATCCTCGAACATACCTTTTCTTCCTCTTTATCATGATACAGATGTCCATCACCAAGAGCCTACGCTGTGTCGCAAGGGTCTCACCCGGGATAACCTTGCAATCCTTACACAACCATCTATCGCACCTCCTGAGGAGGAGATAATTAATCTGAGTCTTTGCCATCGTACTTTGAAAAGTAACCAAATGCTCATCCCTCTTCGAAAAACTAGAGTTTGCAATCACCAGCTCAAAACTGCCTTAACAAAATCCAATAGCGAAGTTCCTCCTCCGTTCCTATCCCCAAAGTTGAAGTTGCCATGCACCTCGTCGTAGCCACCACCAGTCGATCCAATACGTCCATTTATATCCCCTCCTATAAATAACCTCTCAGCAGGCGGAATGCTACGTACAATCTCATCCAACCCTCCCAAAGTGCCTTTTAACCTCCTCATCTAAGCCCGCTTGCGGCGCATAAGCGCTAACGACGTTTAGTCTATCATTCACCCGCCTAACCTCTACCACAGACTCTTTAAGTTCCCTATCCATCAAAATACTCAACTACATTCTTAACCTTCATGACTCCAAAGTACCGCAGCTTATACCCGTCTGCATCCTTCGCCTTCGATCCTACCCACCTAATCTCCATGACACAAGCTATATTGACCTTCCTCTTCTGGAGAATTTTCGCCAACTCTATAGACTTACTCGTCAATGTGCCTATGTTCCATGATCCTATCTTCAACCTATAGGCACCATTTTACCCCTTGCCTCATGTCCCACCGCATGTCCCATGTCCCCTGCCCCACCCTACGCCTCTCTGAGGATATGACCTTACTCTTCCATTCCAGACCACAATTACTATACCTACGACAGGCTAAGAAAAATCACTTAACACAAAAGAGGAAATGGACCAAACTAGAAGATAACAAGTTATAACTACATGCATGCTAATAGTATGATTAAACTAATGCTTACTAAAATGGCAACAATTTAACTAACACAACAAAGAGAAACAGGAAAGCGGGAGGTATCAACTCCCAAGGGTAGAACTTGAAAATTTGACTTAGTGCACACCCGAGGTCGCGACAATGCAATTTAATTCAAGTCAATGCAATTTAATTTGGAATATCTAGTAGAAACGATGAATAACAGAGCAAGAAGGCTACTTATTAAACAAGTAAAAACAGAGGAAGAATGTTAACGTGAATAAATGAAAGAGCAGTGCAATTACTAAGTAAAATGATCATGCATACAGACCTCTCAGACAGAATGCCTAATGTAATTGAGATCAATCAATTTAATAGGAAAGATAGAACCTGGCGCCTCTGTTGTCTTCCTATTGACCCGCGATGATGACTGTCGCTACTGTCCTTGCATCCTTAGCAGGGTCCGAAGGAATGCAGGCTTCCTGAAGTTTTCGATGCTGCTGGTTGAGGTCTGAATGCCTTTGGTGTCTACCTGGTGGTAGAGAGAGGGGAGCAAAGGGAGGAAAGAGGAGGAGGGGGGGAGATATCTACCGGTCGTTATCTGTTTGGATGGTGGTTACCGAAATCTGGTCTATGGTGTTTGGGTGTTTGCCGGAAGACCAGATCTAGAAAAGGGAGAAGAAGAAATGGGGAAAGAATATATATAGAGAGAGAGAAAGAGAGAGAGAGCAGAAGGGGAGAGAAGGCAGAAGGAGAGAGAAAGCAAGAAATGAGAGAAGACTTACCTGGGCTGCGCTACGCTGATGAGGAGTGCTGGACGGAAAAGGAAGGGACGGTGGTCGGCGTAAAAAATTAACGTTAAGGGAAGAAAAGTGAGAGAGAGAAAAGTTGAGATTCTCTCTATGTAGGTCTCAATCCCCATGCGTCATATATATTAAAATATAATATGGTCCTATAAAAAACATACAAAAAATAACCAACAAACAAATATAGTAGTTTAAATACATACATCAATTACGTAATACTTCATCAACGAATAAAGATTTTTTGTTATATACATAATAATGTTAGACACAATATACGGCTAACAACGTAAATATATAAAAGAACTAAAAATAATGAATTAGTATCGAATAGAAGCCTAGGCCTTATTTCGAATTAGGTCAGTATATTTCATGAAGTCCCTTGTTAATTTTCGATAAATCCTTTGTTTCATTGCCACGTTATATTTCATCATCACTTGATCACATGAATTTGTGACTAAAGTTTTGTTTAATATCTAAGCCATTTCAATTGTTACTCCTCATTTCTCATGTCACCTCCATATGTATCCTCACATACGGAAAGAATCAAATACGCACCATTATGAAAAAAGACCGATAGATACGTCTTCAACGAACAAAAAAATACAACTCAATAACATTCACTATATGATTGCCATACATCACTACAGGCACACAATTATTTATAGGCATATTCAATCCTACACATGCATGCACCATTCCATATAAGCATTTAACAACATATATAAAAATCGCCTATTAATACAAATATTATTAAAACACAACACATACATGCACCATTTCAAATTAGCATTTAATAACAAGTATTATACTAAACTTAATACAATGCATACAAATATGCACCCGCCAAATTTCAAAACAGATAAAAAGTATTCAACCAATAGAAAGCCAAAAAAAAGGCTGATGACCAAATACTTAGCTGCAAAATCAACCCAATCCCCTCAAAACGCCCTTAAAACCATAGGAGACAGTTTCATAAGTGGGCAATATTTAAGAATTAAATACACATGCCTAGCACAATTACTTAATAAACAAAAGGAGCAGCAAAATAGTTACAAAATTAGCAACAAGCAAGAAACGGTATCCTTAAATGTCTCTCACCCAACACATCAAACATTTCTTATTTAATAGATATTCATTAAAAGGGATCAGATCCCATCTAGTTGCCTCTTTTATAGACAAAATTACATCATATATCACTTGGGCCATACAACTCATCCGAAAATAGCCCGCATTTGAAGCCCTAACCTAGTTTGGCCCAGGTTGTATATGTTTTGAAATTTTATTTTCACTCGGTAGCCCACAAATATTATTAACGGTATTTTCGTTTTCTTTTTAAATTTTTTTCTCTCTGTGTTCTTCTCATACTTTTTTCACAGAAGTACGAAGGCAACCGTCCTCCATTATTGCGTCTCAAGTAATTTTTCGAGCTTTCATTCTTATTTTCAGTTAATTTTCATTTCATTTTATGCTTTTACCACTGTTTTGGTTTTAAATTTTATTTTATTTGTATTTTTTTGGCTTTTCTGATTTTGAATATTTTTGTTTTACATTGTTATTGTGTTTTCTTTTCGAATTTGTGTTCCTTCTATCTTTGTTCTGGGCCTAAACTTTTTTCTTTTTAAACGAATCCACTACGCGATGTGCCTAGGGCTAGTTTTTATAAATATAATAAAAAAAACAAATAAAGTGTTGTCTTACGATAAGTAAGACCATGAGCTATGTCTAATCCATATATCCTAGTATCAATTTTGAGTCTATGATACCCAAAACTGATATTACAATTTGAGCTAGGTAAAGACATGCAAAATTTAAAAACTAGCCTATTACAGTAGTAGCCATAATCTGCCCGGATTGTCCAAGATTTGAGCATCCTTCTAGTGTATGTTCCTTTTTGCACAAATAGTATCCAACTTGTGAGGTGATCTTCCATGCTGATAAACAACATCCATATATTAGAATAAGGTAGCTTCACCAAAATTTCCCAGTTTTGTGAGAATCTGGGCAATGTTATCTCTTCTTTGTGCTTCTGATACAAGAAGCTCCTTGTTGCTCGATTTGATTGTTCCTTCTGCTCTTGAGAATGCATGGAGAAATTCTTCATGAATGTTAACTATGTGATCTGATGCGTAAATGCAGTCTTCAGTAGTATCCATCTGTGAATGATCATGTTGTTCATCCCATTTATCATCTCATTTTCATGGCCTTTCATTATTGGATTTCTTATCTTCTAGCCACATATTTTATCCTCAGTAATCTCAACCAGTATGTTTAAATGACAGATAATCCATACTATGTCCATTATACTCGTCCGTTGGTCCAAAGGACAGTTTTTCAAGACCTTACACTTAGGTACTTTAGGCTTCGTACATAGAAGCCATGTCACTTGATGCCCATTAGGAGTAGGCAACCACACCTTGTCCAAATTACCTGTGTAAACCAAATTTTTCAAACCATTAACACTGCCCAGATTTTTGAGCTGATGAGGTATATCTTTACTCCTTGCTCTCATGCTTATGCATATCCATAACACCCTTCCAATGGAATGAGTACTAAGTACTAATACCACCAATTGAAAGTTCATTATTAGATAAGGCACGAGTACAGTAACTTGTCCTGCAAAAAAGAACATAACGTTAGCATAAAAAATTCCCACCATGTTCGCCTCCATATAGATTTGAACAAGATGAGTATATGAGAACATATGTCTCTTCATTGTGTTCCTCACACTTCTTCCTTTCACTACCTTGTAACTCTTATTCTCAAGGGTGGGCATTATAATTTATTATCATTCAACAGCCTTCTCCCAACACTGTCCAATTGAGCAAAAGAATGGCACTCAATAGGACCTACATCGAGTGAGTAATTGGCTAGATGGTCTGCCAATTTGTTGCCTTCCCTATATATATGAGTCACCTTGGAATTACATAGCCTCATCAACCTTCAAATCTCCTCCACATACTCCATAATCCCCCATGAAATGCTCCATTTTCCTTCAATAACATTTTTCAATAATATAGAATTCGTTTGAACCCAAATGTGGGAGAGAAGATTTCTATTACAGTATCTAAGGCCATCACGTATTGCTACTGCCTCCGCCTCTGTATTAGTTGTTTCATGAATTTCCTGTCCAGCAGCATATATTAAATCTCCTTCTTCATCCCTTAAACAGTAGGCTATAGCACTCCTTCCTGGATTTTCCCGCGCTGCACCATCTGTATTTAGTTTAACCCATCCATCACTAGGGAATTCCCATAACACTTTATTTACCTTCAATCTTGGAGTATATTGTTCCATCATCATTAATAAGTCTGGCCATTTGTGTGAAAAATCTTTTATTCCTGGTTTCCTTACCTTCACTAGAGCTTGCAATGTATAAGACACTTGATATATAACTCGACTCACTGTTACGGCTTCTTCATACTTGTAGTTATTCCTCCTCTTCTATAGTTCCCAAAGAATTATAGCAGGTAGTGCTTGGAACACTGGTTTTAATCTTGGAACAACCTTGATTGTCCAGCTCCTTATGATAGCTTGCTGTAAATTTAGACCTTCCAACGACAATCCTGCATGAGAGAAAAAATACGACCATGTCTTTTGAGCAGCAGTTGTTCTGGGCCTAAACTTGGTGTTTCAGTTTGCATGCTTTATTATTTCAACTTTTAGGGTATAATTTATTTTTTGAGTTTTGTTCCAATTTGGAAAAATTGGTTCATGCGACCATGAAGGATTGGTTCCACTCGTTTACGTATTGTGGTCGACCTTTGATTGACACGGTATTTAGTAACTTTCTGTCCTAATACCTTTTTTTTGTTGTGTATCTTTATTGTTTGAGACCCCCATAGTGTACACATAACTTTGTATAATCAAATATAAGATTTTTGTATAATCACAGTATAAGATTGTATAAGATTGTATAACCTTGTATAAATATATATAACTCTGTATATTATTGTATAAATTTGTATATTTAAATAATCCGCATCATATATTGATTTTTTGTAGTACTTTGAATCATTTAATAGTGATGATTATTTTTATTTTATTTTTGTCTCTGCATTTGGATGTCATCTTTTACTATTTGAGGAAGAGGGAAAAATATGGGTCTGAATGTTGTCGTAAGGTTTACTACACTGACTTTGCCTTTGGTAATAAGATCAATTTACTGTATAAAGATTTCAAAGTGAAGCAAGATCCTTCTGTGATTCCTGAAGGGCATGAAATAGAAGAGTACATTAGAGGCTTTTATTGTGATGCAAATGTAGTGTGGCATACTGTTGGCCATGTGTTATTCCCTATTTATGTCAAGCGTGGAATAGCTAAATTGAGCCACTGGGTTTTGGGGTTATTTACATTCATAGATAGGTGCATCCACATCTATGACCCTAACCGTGGAGCTATTAATGATAGACTTGCTTTGGATGCTGCATTACCTTTTGCAATTTTGATACCTTACTTCTTGAAGAGTTCTGATTTTTATGTCGAGAAGAAGGGCATTGATTGGAACAATGGTGCATATACCGATAAATCACATTCTGATGCTTTGCAGATTAATCTGATTAATAATGTACCACAACAGATTAAATGGTAGGTTAATCTCACTTGTTTTACTATTTTATTATTTGTGTAGCTATTTACAGTAACGTACAGAGAATCTAATTTTTTTAATTACAGTGATTGTGGTACTTTTGTTGCTGGCTTTGCTGAGTATTTCATCCTGGGTAAGGAAATTTGAAAAGATAATTTTGACATTGAGACACTTCGCACCAGGTGGGAGTCTCTGTTGTGGGATTATAGACGGAAAAACAACAGTCGAGTGCAATTAGAGGTGATGAAATCACATGGAGACTTTTCAGGAAGAGGAAGAGGGGACGACCGAGAAAGTAGTTCTGTTTTTTTTTTATTTTAATGTAAATGATTTTATTTGTGTAGTTTGTGGTAGTCATTACATATTGTGGCTGTGAAGAATTATATTTTAATGAATATTTCAGTTGCTTTTTTCTTTAACAAAGTATGTATTTTCGTTATTGTTGCAGTTTTATCAATGTTGCAGGGTTTATACATATGTATACAATAATATACATAGTTATACAATTTTATACAAACTTATACTCTCATTTATACATCTGTATATATATAATGACACTGATTGTTTACAGTTCTGTTTTGCATTTGTACAATCTATCAATATATTTAGCACCATTAAAAGCAGTAACACACTATTATTGGATATTCATAACATGTATAATGAAATATATTTAACATACTTGCAACATATAGTATAAATTATAATTTTTTATTGACATTTATAACTCAATTATTTGTGAAACTTAACTACTTATCATGGCAACATATGTAATAGGAAGTGTTATGTTTTCAACTATTTATTTTGGTCGATTCCTACATGTTTTTCTATTGTGACCACTTTGTCCACACACAGAATATGAAAACCCCCTCTTATACTCTTTCTCTGAAGCCGATTTGAGTCTTTCCTTTCTTGGCCTTCCTGCATTTCTTCTCCCTTTTGGTGGTAGGACCACATCTTCCAGTACCTCTGTTGGGATTACCCATAAACTCTATGTTATCGGATTCACTGGAAATTCATAAGTTCTAAGGAGGTTATCCTTCTTATAGTAAAAAGAGAAATACTGGCCAGGTTTCGGCCATTGGTTCTTCAAAATCGCCCAAGCATGCGGACATGGAAGTTCATCCATTTGAAATCTGTCGCAACTACATATTCTCTCTTCAAGACACACTATGTTTCGCCTTACCCCTTCAAGCATAGTATATAACTTCTCCATAATAGACCTCACCTGCAAATTGTTTTGTTTTTTAAAAAAAAAGTTAAAGCTCATTATACATTATTATACAGAGTTATACATCCTTATACAAACAGTAAAATGCAAGTTAGCAGTGCCATGTATCATTAGAGTTAATTCGTTTTGTTGTCATTTGCTCCGATGCAATCATATTTTCCCGAACGAGTTTGTCGTACTTTTCGCCAAGCTCTGTAGATGTCTCAATTGTACTTTTCTATTTTTGTTGTTTCACTGTTGTAGCAAATTTGTCATGTACTCCAGCAATCGCATTGTTGGTAGCTCTCTAGCATCTTTGTTTGCTGCATTAATTGACTCTGCAATATTGGAAGTCATTACCATTAACTTTTTCACTTTGGAGTATGCCCTAGACCACATTTCGTAGCCAATTTCGAACAAGTAAGGTTGCACCCTCGTATCAATTTTGCACATCTATGTTATATGGTAGTCAAACTTCTCTATCGTGTAAGCTTTAACCAAAGCGAAGAAGATATCCTTCAATTGTTTGTGATGTTTCTTGAATGTGCACTTGACATTCCGCCACAAGTGAAACATGCAAATACAATGTGAAACTTCTGGGTATACAGCTTTTAAGGCATTGAAGATGTTTTCATTTCTATCTGAAACTATACACATCCCTTCCTTAACACCAAAAGTACCATTTATCTGGACGAAGAACGACTCGCAAGTTTTATTATTCTCTAAATCTACAATTGCATATGCAAGTGGAAGGATTTTCCTGTTTATACAAAGTAAATATTAAGATTCAAACAATTATACAAATCTTATGCACAGTTATACACGAATATACAACTTTATACATACTGCAAATCTTATAAAAACAGCAGCTCTAAAATCATATACACGTTTATACATGAAACTATAATATTATACAAACTGCAGAAATAAAGTAGATGCAGTCAACTCACCAGCTCTATCCTGTGTGCGAGCAGTCAATATGATACCCTTATATGCTGCTTTAAAGAAACTTCCGTCAACAATCATTTTCGACCTGCAATGCTCCCAACCTATAACTTATCGTCAATTGATTGGCAAGCTCAAATTTTTAACTAATACACGGCCAGATCTCGCTTTTGTTGTGAACACACTTAGTCAATACATGCAAATGCCTTGTACAGGGCATTATCAGGTAGCACTTCATACTCTGCGATACTTGTGTAATGATCCATGGCTTAAACTTTTTATGTCTCCAAATTCTTCTTTTCAGCTGGTTTCCTACTGCGATTCCGATCGGGCAACTTGTTCTAATTCCCGATATTTGGTTAGTGGATTTTTTCTTAAGCATGGGACGGTTCTGCACTTTTATGAAAATCTAAAAGGCAACAGGTTGTTTCCCTTTCCTCAACCGAATCAGAGTACAGATCAATGCGTCGATTGGTGGCTAAATTTTCCTGGGTAGTTCGTCTTCTTCAAGATATCACTATTCCTCCATCTTTGCCGGTGGCTTTGCATTTTGATAACTGTGTTGACCCAAAAGGTCATCTTATATTTTAGAACTCGAATCTGCACTCTTAAGCCTTAAAATCTCATTTATACCTTTCTCGATTTACGTGCGCAGTCCGGGCAGGTTTTCAAAAAGCTTTTATATTGAAAACTAATGCAAATAAGAATTTTTGTCTTAAAAGTTAATTTTAGTTGACTTAGATCAATATTATTGGTAAACAGACCTGGATCCGTGCTTTGACGGTCCTGGTAGGCCCGTATTGAATTATGGGACCTGGGCGTATGTCCGGAATCGAATTTGGAGGTCGCTAGCTTGAGTTATGAATTTTTTATGAAAATTAAAAGTTTGAAAATTATTTGTTTTTAAGAATTGATTAATATTTGGCATTTTTAGTATCGGGTTCGTATTTTGGTTTCGGAGCCCGGTACAAGTTTATTATGATATTTAAGACATGTCTGAGGAATTTGGTGAGGAATGGAATTGATTTGATATGATTCGGACGTCCAATTGAGCAATTAGAAGTTTTATAGTGTTCATGAGAATTTTATTTGAATTGGTGCTAAATTTAGAGTTCTAGGTGTTATTTTGGCGATTTGATCGCGCGATCAAGTCCGTATGATATTTTTGGACTTGTGTGCATATTTGGTTTGGAGCCCCGAGGGCTCGGGTGAGTTTCGGATAGGCCACGGGATATTTTGGACTTTGGAAAATCTGGTTTTCTGTAGATTCTGGTGTCTGGCATATACTTCTTCGCGTTCGCGAAGGTCCTCTCGCGAACGCGAAGAGTAAAACGGGCAGCTGAGGATTTCTTCTTCGCGAACGCGAAGGCTTGGTCGCGTACGCAAAGCGATGGGGACGTTACCCTTCGCGAACGCGACAAGCCCATCGCGAGCGTGTAGTGTTAGGAACTGGGGAGGGGGAGTCAGCCTTTTCTTCATCGCGAACGCGAGCAATGTCTCACGAACGCGAAGGCCAGGGAAGGGTAGCCTACGTGAACACGAGCACTGCCTCGTGAATGTGAAGGCCTGGCAGCCCATACACTTCGCGAACGCGACAGTGCTCTCGCGAACGCGATGAACACTGTCGCCCAACACTTAACAGAACCCAAAAACGAGATTTTAGCCAAAAACTCATTTTTCTCAAAAACCAAACGGTGAGAGGCGATTCTTCAAGAGTCATTCCTTTCCCAAATTGTTGGTAAGTGATTCTAAACTATTTTCTTTCAATTACTCATTACATTTCTTGAATTGTCAACCTAAAATCTAGAATTTTCATGGTAGAATTAGGGGTTAGGGTAGAAAACAGGGATTTCGGGAATTTGGGGATTTAGACCTCAATTTGAGGTCGGATTCCAAAACTAATAATATATTCGGGCTCGGGGGTGAATGGGTAAAAAGATTTTGGTTCAAACCTCGAGTTTTGACCAAGCGGGCCCAGGGTCGATTTTTCGACTTTTTTGGAGGAAAAATTGGAAAATTTAATTTATGCAATATAATTGATTCCTTAAGCAATATTTGCTATAATTGAGTCTTTTTTGAATAAATACGAGTGGTTTGGAGGTGAATTCCAAAGGAAAAGATGTGATTGAGAATTAAATGGCCTTCAGAGCAAGGTAAGTGTTGTTTCTAACCCTGACTTGAGGGAATTAGGAACCTTAGATTATTTGTTAAGTGAAATTCATGTGAGCGGCATATATGTGAGGTGACGAGTACTTATGCGCCGCCAAATTTACCTATTTTTCTATGTTTCCCTTTTTTCTTATATTGTCTCATTCTTATGCCAAATTGCTACGTGTTATACTGGTGTTGTTCAAATTATCGTTCTTATCATGTTTACGGAAATTTTCTGGTGATAATTGAGTTTTTATTTCAAGGTTGAGATTGATATTATGGAATCAAATGTTGAAGTAAGATTTGTACTTGTTATTCTATCTCCCTGTTTTTATTTATGCATTGCATTATAGTAAGGGAGAGTGTTAATGCACGAAGGGTAATGCCGTACCATATTGTGAGTATTAATGCACGAAGGGTGATGTCGTGCCATTTTGTGAGTATTAATGCACGAAGGGTGATGTCGTGCTATATTGTGAGTATTAATGCACGAAGGGTGATGTCGTGCCATATTGTGAATGTTAATGCACGAAGGGTGATGCCATGCCATATTGTGAGTGTTAATGCACGAAGGGTGATGCCGTGCCATGATATGAGAGTAAAAGAACGAAGGGTGATGCCGTACCATTTATATTAATTTTATGGTGATATTGAGAGTAAAAGTACGAAAGGTGATGCCGTGCATTTTTCTTTACTATATTCACTATTCCTGTTGATTCATGGTATATTGACTGCTCCGGTGATCATTCTATTGTAGTTCTTTATCTTGTATTCCCCTCAGTATGTCTCCCTTCCCGACATTTCTTGTTTAGCTCTTCATTCCTGTTATTTGCGTATACATTATTAAATTGTACAGGTTGATTGTAGGTGCCTTGCCTTAGCCTCGTCATTACTTTGTCGAGGTTAGGCTCGACACTTACCAGTACATGGGGTCGATTGTACTAATGCTTCACTCTGCACTTTCTGTGCAGATTTTGATACTGGCTCAGGTTGATCGAGATTTGCTATTGGTCCGTTGTCCGGAGACTCAAGGTAGATCTGTCGGTGTTCACAGACCTTGAAGTCCCCGTCTATCTTTTATGTCCTACTGTTTTCTTTCATTCAGACAATTGTATTTCTTTCAGACTATTACTTGTAGTAAATTCTAGAATGTTCGTGAATTGTGACTCCAGATCCGGGTGGTAGTAATTAATACTGTTTTATGATATTTCGCACATATTATATTCATTTGAGTTAATTATTGATATTTACTGAATCAAAATAAGGAAATGGTTTAATGATTCTCTAACGTTGGCTTGCCTGGCAAGTGAAATATTAGGTGTCATCGCGATCCCGTCGGTGGAAAATTTGGGTCGTGACAGTTGGTATCAGAGCACTAGGTTGCCTAGGTCTCACGATTCACGAGCAAGCTTAGTAGAGTCTGGAGGATCGGTATGGAGACATTTGTGCTTATCTTCCAGAGGCTATGAAGTTTAGGAACAAGTTTCACTTCTTTTCTTCTCTGTCGTGCGATTTTGCTTTCTCAATACTGATTGAACTCTTCTACTTTTATTCTCTCGCAGATGGCGAGAATACGTACCGCTTCCTCAGCTGAGCAGCAGCCAGAGCCCCAGTGACAGCTCCTACACAGGGCAGAGGTCGAGGCCGAGGCCGTGCCAGAGGCCGAGGCAGGGGTAGGGCTCAGCCTAGGGCCCGAGCAGCAGCCCCATCAGTGGAGCCTCAGATAGAGCTTAACGAGGAGGTTCCAACCTAGACTGTTCCTGTCGGACCAGCTCAGGTTTCGGAGGGGTTCATTGCTACCCCAGTACTTCAGGATGCTTTGGTCCGTTTGGTGGGCCTTATGGAGAGTGTGGCCTAGACTGGCGCATTTCCCATGGCACCAGCAGTCTTTAAGGCTGGAGGAGGAGCCCAGATTCCTACCACTCCCGCTCCGGAGTAGATAGCTCCCTAGTATCAGGCTCCAGCAACTCAGCCAGTCGGATTGGTTCAGCCGATTATTGCGGCACGGGTCAGAAATGGGCCAGCCATGTCTTCTAAGGCTTTATGGAGATTGGACCGGTTTACCAAGCTCTTTCCTGTTCACTTCAGTGGTGCTCCTTCAGAGGACCCCCAGGAGTATCTTGACAGTTGTCACGAGGTTCTACGGAACATGGGTATAGTGGAGACCAATGGGGTCGATTTTG
>AWOL01S0002324.1:0-45775 GCA_000715115.1 Nicotiana otophora
TTTTTGAGCTTACATCAATTAACTTATGACGACTCGTACGTACGAAAACATGGGTTGTAACAAGATCCAGGTACATGAAAATAATAAGAATGAAGAGATATCAATAAGTTACGTCTCAACGGGAAAAAGATGGAACCGAAATAATATTGTTATCGATAACATTTTTACCGTTGAAATAATGCAACAAGATGAGGATTTTGAACCAAAATCTGTCAATGAATGTAGACAGAGAAATGATTGGCCAAAATGGAAAGACGCTATCCAGGCAGAGTTAACTTCACTTGGAAAACATGAAGTATTCGGACCCATAGTTCAAACACCTGAAGGTATAAAACCAGTAGGGTACAAATGGGTTTTTGTGCGAAAACAAAATGATAAAAATGAAGTCGTTAGATATAAAGCATGACTTGTGGCACATGGATTTTTGCAAAGACCTGGCATTGATTATATGGAGACATATTCTCCTGTGGTGGATGCTATCACGTTCAGGTATCTTATAAATATGGCAGTGCATGAAAAACTTGATATGCATCTAATAGATGTTGTCACAGGCTATTTGTATGGCTTATTCGACAATAAAATCTTTATGAAAATTCCTGAAGGATTTAAAGTGCCTGAAGCATATAAAATTTATCGAGAAACTTGTTCAATAAAGCTTCAGAAATCGTTATACGGATTGAAACAATCAGGGCCCATGTGGTATAATTGCCTGAGTGAGTACCTGTTGAAAGAAGGGTACAAAAATGATCCGAATAATCGCTGTGTATGTTGATTAGTTGAATATCATTGGAACTCCCCGGGAGCTTCCAAAAGTAGTAGACTGTTTGAAGAAAGAATTTGAAATGATGAGATTTTGTCTTGGTCTACAAATTGAGTATATGAAAGATGGAATTTTTGTCCATCAATCAACATACACCGAAAAGATCGTAAAGCGATTCTATATGAATAAAGCACATCCATTGAGTAGCCTGATGGTTGTAAGATCACTTGATATAAATAAAGATCCATTCCAACCTCATGAAAATGATGAAGAGCTTCTCGGTGCTGAAATACCATATCTTAGTGCAATTGGGGCATTATTGTATCTTGCCAACAATTCTCGACCACATATAGCTTTCTCAGTAAGCTTGTTAGCAAGATTTAGTTCTTCACCAACACAAAGACACTGGAATGGTATTAAGCATATATTGAGATACTTGCAAGGTATCATTGCTATGGGTTTATGTTATTCAAATGAATCCAAGTCATCATTAATTGGTTATGCAGATGCATGATATTTATCTGATCCACACAAAGGTCAATCTCAGAAAGGCTATTTATTTACAAGTGGAGGTACAGCCATATCATGGCGTTCGACAAAACAAACTATGGTTGTTACTTCTTCAAATCATGCAGAGATAATAGCCATTCACGAAGTAAGTCGAGAATGTGTTTGGCTGAGATCGATAACTCAACACATTCAAGAAACACGTGGTCTTTCTTCGAAAGAGAATATTCCAACAATATTGTATGAAGATAATGTTGCATGCATAGCTCAATTGAAAGGAGGATATATCAAAGGAGATAGAACAAAACACATTTCACCGAAATTCTTTTTCACTCATGATCTTCAAAAGAATGGTAAAATAGATTTTTAACAAGTTCGTTGAAGTTATAATTTGGATGATCTGTTCACTAAGGCATTACCAACCTCAACATTTGAAAAGCTGATATACAAGATTGGAGTGCGTCGTATTCGAGACATGGAGTGATATTTTTTATCAGGGGGAGTAAACTATGCGTTGTACTCTTTTTTTCTTAACCAAAGTTTTATCCCACTGAGTTTTCCTGGTAAGGTTTTTAATGAGGCATCAAGTAATGCATATTGAAAATAATTATGTACTCTTTTCTTTTACTAGGATTGTTTCCCAATGGGTTTCCCTAGTGATGTCTATGAGTCATTTTTTCGTTTTACATGGAAATCCAGGGGGGGAGGGATGTTGTAAATAGTGTATGGATGTATTTTCATGATGTAAATAGTATGAGGATAGATTTTCCTACAACATATCTATGTTTATACTATTCAAGATAGGTTTTAAGTTACCTCTTCTTGCCTATAAAAGCATGGCAATTTTCATTGGTAGAAAATACACCAAGAAAGAGAAAAGAAAGAGTTCTACTACATCTGTTCTTAATCTTTCTTTTCTTATTGTTATTTTATTTTGTTATATTGCTTCATTTCATAACATGTAATGATTTAAATTACTTCTGACTTGAAACTTATAGAATGTCATCTCTTCATGCATACATGAAGACAAAGGCATGCCAGAATTTTAACTTTACGGGTTCTAAATTTTAGACTGACGACTTCGGTTACTAATAATTGTACATATTTAATAAATTTCTTAACACAAATATACCATTCTAACAAAAATGTAGGGTGTCAATGGAGCTTTAAAAAATCGGCCGAACCAAATCGTACCGAACCGATTATTAGGGTTTTTTAAAATAAAAGCCTATGTTTTCATATAAACTTATAATCTTACATAATAGGATAGGTTTTTAATTTTATAAAAATAAACGAAAAAAATACTGAATAAATTTGTATATGAAAAATATATTCTATATACTAAGTTTAAAACTAATAAAGCATTACATTTTTTTCTTGGTCTTGGGATTATGAAAATGGCTACAAGTGACCATATAATTAATATTCAAAAGTCCTAGCTTCCATACCTATTCTACTACTCATCGAAATTAAATTAATTCCAACATTTTGAGTAGCCAGCCATTAGGTTTTCCAACGACTTTCAGTAACAAGCCACAAAGTATTGGATATCTTTCCTCTCGTATGATTTAGATATCTCTTGTTGGATACTAATCTCCTAATAAGCCCTATTCTTGAGTCCCAACTTGATTAATATCTTTTCACTCGTATATTTATATTTTTTTGTCATTGCTTGATTTGTTTTACGCTACCATAGAATAGTGGGATGAATCCCTATTCTGGACATCTTTCTTATTTCTTTGATCATGACATCTAAAATAGTAGAAGTGTCTAGAGACTTTTGCCAAAGTCCAATGCAAGTATATATATTCTAACTTCGACTAGTGACTCTTGCATGACATTCTTAAAAAAACTGAAAAGTTAACCGAACCATACCGATACCGAAGTGAAACCAAAATGATTGATATGATTTCGAAAAGTCTAATTTTGGTTATACAAAATAGAATAACCAAACAATTAGTGGGGTACAAATTTTATACAATAACTGGTCGAACCAAACCATTAACACCCTTAAACAAAAGTTATTAAGTTCAGTCGAACTCGTAATCTGTCACGACCTAAAATTCAACTAGTCGTGATGGCACCTAACCCAACCCGTTAGGTAAGTCAATTAATAATAAACCAGTTTAAATAATATCTATTAAGAGAAGAAATGATAATAAAACAAAACTATTATACAAAGAATTTTCCAAGGACTGGTAGTACAAATCATGAGCGTCTAAGATCTAGAATTTACAAAGCTGTATGCAATAAAGTACATCATCTATTTGAAATGAATGAACAGAACTCGAATTTAATGCTACCAAGGACTAGTGATAGCCATAACTGGAACGTAGGTACATCTTATGATCCAGATCCCGCCGTACGTGGCAATATCAGCATCCAGCATCTACACGTAAGATGCATAAATGTAGTATGAGTACAACCGACCCCATGTACTCGATAAGTAACAAACCTAACCTTAGGTTGAAAGTAGTGACGAACTAGGACAAGGGTTAGGGTTTAACTCCAATAATCAGTCACAGCTCATAACAATATAATAAAAATGGTACAAGAAAATAACTCGGAGATAAGATGCTCAACTCGTTCATAGTTACGAAAAATAGGCATGCTTTTCAAGTATAATATTAGATCCCAAATCTTTCGCCGAGACACCAAAAATATATGAGTATGTTTGAAAACTATGATTTTTTCCAAAAATCTTTCAACAATAAATAAGATGTTTCATTTTCAGATAGCATGAGAAAAATACATCTTTATGCCTACATGTCAATATACAGGTGAAATCATGAATGTCACCAAAATCGGGTAGCAGAAAGAAATGCATCTCCATGCATGTATCACAAGTACGCATGTCAAATATAATGCATCTTAGTGATGAACTCATGTACTCACACTCTCAGAATACTCAATCTCACTATCTCACACTTTTCACTCATCATGCTCAATCACTCGATACACTCAGTCACTTAGTACTGCCCAAGGCAAATACAGCCTAGGGCAGATCCAGCACAAACATAATAACTGCTAGCAACTGCGCCCACTGTGG
This sequence comes from Nicotiana otophora, assembly GCA_000715115.1. NCBI lineage: Eukaryota > Viridiplantae > Streptophyta > Magnoliopsida > Solanales > Solanaceae > Nicotiana > Nicotiana otophora. The sequence continues at coordinate 4,317 of AWOL01S0002324.1, forward strand.
ATGTGCAGACTTTGGAGGGGCCGATCCAGCCCAAGTACTATAATAAGTCAAATCCTGGCATGAATCAATAAAGCATGATATGCACAGACAACTGACCTGTTGCACGAACAACTCATGTGCCATAGTATCAATATCTGGATCTGCATGGATAACTCACATGCTATAGTATCAATATCTGAATCTGCATGGACAACTCATGTGCTATAGTTGTCACACCTCTTTTCTACCTCTAAAAAGATAATGTGTGTTAATTGTGGGTTAAAGAATGTTTCCAATTAAAGTGACAAACTTGAGTAGGGATTATTTTATTGTTCAGAGTCGCCACTTAGAATTGATTTTTTGGGTGTTCCAAGTCACTTTTTATTTGAATCCCTAGTCAAAGGAAGGTTTGACTCTATTATTATTGGACTACGAAAACAAAGTTCAGGTAAGAAATTCTGTTGACCGGGGAGAAGGTGTAAGGCATTTTCCGAGTCCCGTGGTTCTAGCACGGTCGCTTTATTGACTTAAAACTTGGCTTTAATTAATTTTGGACAAACTGTGATTTATATGATTATCATGTTTTACCTATCTGCTTTTAATACTTGCTTTATTAGAATTGATAAAGAATGAATTAAATAATAAGATATCGTAACCATACTACGCAAGCGAATGCGCAGTCATGACAAGGATTATTAGCACGCTATGACTTTTGGAAAAATTACTATATTTGAGAAAAATAATTTTTTTTTGAAATTTATTAAAAGTTACTATCGCGCGACGCAAGGGAATCCGCGATTAATGAGAAAAAATTAAATTATAAATTAACTAAACCTATTGGATAAGGTATGAGATTATTCGATTAATTTATTGAATGTTAAAAATCACGCTACGCAAGCGAGTCCGTGAATAAAAGAAAAGTTAAAGCGCGTTTGTAAGTTGCCTAGCGTTTAGATTAATTATTAAAAGTTCTTAGGTTATTTTAAATTTTTAAAAAAAGGAATCTATATTTTTATTGAAAATTAATTATGCAAACAACCAAGGTATTTAAAAATTTGGGCCAACTTTTATTAATTTCAAGAACGGGCTACTTTAGAGTTTTGGCTATGGTAATGGCATTAGGTCACTCTTTGACTCATGGGCTGCTGGGCCATTTGTGAATCTATTGGTATTTCAGTTAATTACTCATGGTCTTGGAACAACACTTGGGCCAAGCAAATGGCCCAACTAATTCAACTTTTTCACAACCTAGGAAGAAAATTCCAGCTGCTTAAATTGATGCTAGTATTCATGGCAAAAGAAAAGTATGTAATTAGTTAATTTATTTATTTATAGCAAACAAACCAACAAACTAATGACATATGCATCATAAAGGGTTTTGTTTTAACTTGAATGCAAACTTAAGGGATTACGTTCTTAATGAACTAAACACACATGACCTTAGATTTTTTATTTATTTATTTTTTTTAAAATGATGACAACAATTAATGTATCATTTTTAAAAGACAACCTACCTTGATACTAAAAACTTTAGCCATTTAATATGACTATGGATACTTATTTAATCATTAAAGAAAAAACATGAAGTACAAGAAATCAAGTAACAACTTGAGCCATGGAAAATTATACTTATTCACTCTCAATGATCAAGCTCAACTTCAAAATACAAATAAACACCAGATCATTATAGATAAAAGAACCCGACTACAAATCTGATATTTACAAAGAAAAGAAAAATCAATTAAACTTGCTAACAGTAAAGTAAAACCTTTGAACTATTCTTTTTTTTTTCAACGTCAAAACTTAACTTAAGAAAACAAAAATGAACCAAATATCCAATATTTTAGTACATAAATATGTTTGAGACATAAAACATATCCACGAGAATAACCAATCAGTATTCGTCTACTTTCTTTAACTAAACAACACTAGAACATGCTAAAAATACATGTCATGTTCATTAATATTGAAGAAACAAAACGGCATTACCCAGGTTTGAGGCTTACCTATGTTGCAGAAGAATCAAAATACAATGATATGAAATGAAGTCCAGCAGCAATGACAGAAGAAAACAGCAACAAACAGCACCTTGCATCCCGAGAAAATGACCCAGAAATACCAACGAACTAAACCAGAAAATTCAGGAACTTTTAACAAGGAAAGAACTAAAGAAACTGACTTAAGAACCTTTTTTTTTTGGACAGTTTTTACTTTCTGAATACTTACTCCACAACTCTCTAATTTCAGCTAACTTTTGGATGTTCAGTTTTTGAGTTGTGTCTTTTTTTTAGAGTGTCCAGGATGATATCTCAATGTAAGATAGAGTATCCCTTAAGTGTGGGGAGAGCAGCCCCCTTAAATAGGCAAATAAAGTCACTTTTTGGATAGATTTTGCTTCACCAAAAATCTGTTCAAAAAAGACTGACTTTGTGTGCTAAACACTGTTCAAAATCTGTCCAAAAGATGAAAGAACATCCTGAAAATCTGCTATGTCAGAAGCAATTTGAGAAAAAATATCATTTCAGCCACCCTAATAGTAAAAGGTAGGCTACTATTACCCTATTTTGTGATAAAATAAATTAAACTTCAGATTTTAACTATCAACACCAACTACTTGCTCAACACAAATCAAAGTTAAACAACTATGGACTGACAAAGCATAAACGAGACTAAAACTTTAATCAAACTAAGTATTCAAACCAACTTAATTGGAATGAATTCATTTTATGCAAATTAATTACTAAGCAAACAACTAAATTCATAAACTAAATACATAAACCAGAACGAGCATCGTTAACAATTGGACAACGACTAACAACAACTAAATAATCAGCTAACTAAGTGAACGATTTAGCAAATACACTAAAGATCATGTTTAAATCAATAACAATCTAACAAACCACTAAACTAAATAGAGATAACTAATTAAATAAACCTAACTTGAAACTCTAATTAACAAGAAACAACCAAAACAGAAAAATCAAAAATCAGAAACTAATCTACTAATATAAAAAAATTAGAAATTAATTAAAGAGATTGCGATTATACCTAACGAGTATGCTTGAAACTGGGCGAGCCATGGGAAAACTCCAGGGATGCCAAGAGGCGGTTGTCCGACTCCAAGACGCATGTTTCTTTCGGGTAGATGCTAAGAACAAAATGAGTTTCAGCATCTCGCCAAAAGAAACAAGTGTCTTTGAGTCTAACAATAGCTAAAATAGGGGCTCAGGGAATTTTGGTGGTGGTGAGGCAGTGTGAGCGGGCGGCGGGCAGCGGGGTAGTGGGGCGTTTGGGGTGGAAATTGACATAAAGAAAAGTGCCTGGAGGTCTTTTCGCTTATGTATGTGTCGTGGGGTGGAGATGCCATGAATAGTACGAATTTGGGCAAAATGGGTGGTGGTTGAGGTTCCTAGATCTACAATACATAGAGTTTGAGGGGGCTTTGGAGGTTTTGGTTTGAATATTTGGAAAGAGAAGAGTTAGAGGATGAGATGGTAAAATTTTGGGGCGGATTGGAGGCGGGCCGCCGCCGGTGGGCGATTTCCAGCGGCGGAGCAGGGCGGCGGTGGGTGGAAGCGGTAGGGAGGAGAAAGAGAAGAGAGAGAGAGAGAGAGAGAGAGAGAGAAAGAGAGAGAGAGATAGAGGGAAGAAGAAAGAGGGAGAGTAATAAGGGAAATGGGGCAAATATTTGGGATTTTAGGCTTTAAATACCTAGGGTGGGGGATAGATAAGGGCCGTTGGATCAAAAGGGGATCCATGGTTGAGATTAAGTATTGAATTCAATAAGTGAAACGACGTAGTTTCAAGGCAAAACTACGTCATTTTGAGCTCTCTCTTGGCCAGCCACTTAATGGACTGGGTAAGACCGAATTTGGCTCAAATTCTGGGCCTAATTGGTGCATAGCTCATTTGATATAGGCATTAATCCAATCCCTTAAAACCCCCCTTTAACAAACTAGACTAATTAAATCCAAATAACACCAAGTAAAAAGAAGAAAAATGTGACAAAAAATGGGCATTTATAGTTGCCTCTCTTTGCTCGAGAACATGAAGAGTTTTCGTGCAAAGAAAAGGAATGCCATAGAGAACTTGCTCAAATACCACTCCAATGGAGGAATTTTTTGAAAGAAGTGACCTAACCATGCTTCTGAGGTTGCCTACATATCCTTGGCTATAAAGGAATCAGATCAGTGTAGTTCTGAAAAAGTTTGGTAGTTGGGACTACCGGACACTAGATTTAAGACCACTGTTGTTGCTGTTGTTGTTGTTGTTACTTACTTGCTGCTTCTATTAAAAGGAAAAGAGACGAGAACTCCATATGTCTGCAAGCTAACAGTTACAAAATTCCTAATGTGTCTTGGGGAGTCAAATCTTGATTCTTGACCTGCTCGCTTGTGTTGACCTTAGATTGGATATTGATGCTCTTTGAGGAAGATATCATGGCTCATTCTCGATTGCTTAATTTCCAGATCAGAATTTGAGAAAAAGAAACTCGAGAAGCTGGGCTGCTGACACATTATCCAAGCTAACTCCAACTATCTTGTGACCGAAAGACTTCTTTATTCTGATGAGAAAGCTAAAACTGCAAGCTTTAATCGTCACTTGTGCTATGCGGCGGGGCCTGCAAATCCATCAAAGACAAACAAAATGAACAAAATTTTTCTGGTCCAGTTTGGCACTAGAAAGATTTTGTGAGTTAAGGAAAGCTACAAAGTATCTAATTTGTTGAAATGAAGACAACGAGAGTAGTATAAACTAACTATGTGACAATATGCAACCATGAGGAGTAGTACCTTATGTTACCAAAGGAAATGGAATTAGAGGATGGTACCCTGTATTACTGAAAGGGAATGTAACCAGGGATTGTCACCCCGTATTACTGGAAAGGAACGTAACCAGGGATTGGCACCCTGTATTACCGAAAGGAGTGTAACCAGGGGTTGGTACCCTGTATTACTAAAGAGGAATGTAATCTGGGGTTGACAGCCTGTATCACTAGGAAGGAATGTAACCAGGGGTTGGTGCCCTGTATTACCAAAAGGAATGTAACTAGGGGTTGGCACCCTGTATTACTGAAATGAGTGTAACCAGAGGTTGGCACCCTGTATTACTGAAAGGAGTGTAACCAGGGGTTGGCGCCATGTATTACTGAGAAGGAATGTAACCAAGGGTTGGCACCCTGTATTACTAAAAGGAATGTAACCGGGGGTTGGTACCCTGTATTACCGAAAAGAATATGTAACCAGGGGTTGGCATCCTGTATTACTGAGAAGGAATGTAACCAGGGGTTGATACTCTGTATTACTAAGAGGAAATGTAACCAGGGGTTGGTACCCTGTATTACTAAAAGGAAATGTAACCAGGGGTTAGTACCCTATATTACTAAAGAGGAATATAACCAGGGGTTGGTACCCTGTATTATAGAAATGAGTGTAACCAGGGGTTGGCACCCCGTATTACTGAAAGGAGTGTAACCAGGGGTTGGCACCCTGTATTACTTAAAAGGAATGTAACCAGGGGTTGGTAACCTGTATTACCGAGAAGGAATGTAACCAGGGGTTGGTACCCTGTATTACTAAAAGGAATGTAAACAGGGGTTGGTACCTTGTATTACTAAAGAAGAATGTAACCAGGGGTTGGTACCTTGTATTACCGAAAGGAGTGTAACCAGGGGTTGACACCTTGTATACTGAAAGGAGTGTAACTAGGGGTTGGTACCCTGTATTATTGAAAGGAGTGTAACCAGGGGTTGACGCCCTATATTACTAATAAGGAATGTAACCAGGGGTTGGTACCCTATATTACGGACAAAGTGCTAAATCCCTCTAGTCGAAAGGGTTCTACATGAGTTAAGCTAACATAAAACAAGCCTGGGCAAAAAGTACTTCTACCCGAAAACATAAGCTGGAACCCCCTAGGAAAATATGTTCTACCTGGGTTAAGCTACGTATAGCAGCCTGAGCGAAGAGTACTTTTCCCTGGAACTATGAGCTAGATCCCCATACGCGAAAGGGTTCTACCTGAGTTAAGCTACGTAAAACATCCTGAGCGAAGAGTAATTCTACCCGGAAATATGAGCTGGATCTCCCTAGGCGAAAAGGTTCTACTGGAGTTAAGCTATGTAAAACATCCCGAGCAAAGAGTACTTCTACCCGGAACTATGAGTTGGATCCCCCTAGGCAAAAAGGTTCTACCTGGGTTAATCTACAATAAACAAGCCTGGGCGAAGAGTACTTCTCCCCAAAAATATGAGTTGGATCCCCCTAGGAGAAAAGGGTTCTACCTGGGTTAAGCTATGAAAAACAAGCCCGGTTGAAGAGTACTTCTACCCGGAACAATGAGCTGAATCCCCTCTGGTGAAAAGGTACTACCTGGGTTAAGCTACATATAACAACCTGAGCGAAGAGTACTTCTACCCGGAAACATGAGCTAGATCCCCCTAGGCAAAAGGGTTCTACCTGAGTTAAGCTATGTAAAACATCCTGAGCGAAGAGTACTTCTACCCGGAAATATGAGCTGGATCCCCCTAGGCAAAAGGGTTCTACCTGAGTTAAGCTATGTAAAACATCCTGAGCGAAGAGTACTTCTACCCGGAAATATGAGCTGGATCCCCCTAGGCAAAAAGGTTCTACCTGGTTTAAGCTTCGAAAATGGGAGGTATGAAAGTAGTGATGCATGCTGCAAATAAAGAAAAGTAGAGATTTTGACGAAACTTACCTTTGGTGACATTCGTCCTTTGAGAATCTCCATTCTATTATGCTTTGATCCTTCTTCAAGCAAAGAAAACTTTGTTAGTTTTTAAAGTGGTGGTCGGTTTGTGGCCTTGATACCCTGAGTAGTTTGAATTCACCACTCCGCTGTCGAAGAACGGATTTTGTCAGTATGGTACTGAGGTGCCCGGATACTCTGTATCGCTTTCTGGAGACATTATCTTTCCGACGTTGCCCCTGGCTGTTTCATACCCGGATGTCCATGGTACCGCTAATCCTTGTCCCTAAGGTAAGGCAATTTTCCTTTAAAATCAAACTTAGTTGTCTTGCACCCAGAACCAATTTGTGTATGTAGTGCTTATCAACTTTTCCCATGAAGCAAGTCTTGATTAGACGACTTTTTCAATTTCTTTGAGACACATTGTCTGCCTTATCAAAAGAGATCACAGATGGATTCCTGCATTCGTCAATGATGTATATGCTCCAAATTTTGCTCGGTATTACGGGGAAACTACATCAAGTTTTGCAGCCATTTTTGCTTTGCTTTTGATGCAAGATTAGACCGAAAGGGAATCAAAGAAAAATTATGGAAAAGAAATAGAAGAGCAATTGGAAGTGAAAAAGGAATTGTGTCTAAATAAAAGGTGTCCCTTTCGGGGAGAGAAATAAGGAGACTTATCTGGAGATATGTGCCGACTTCAATGAATCATGACATGCATTTTGGACTGGACACCTGATCCGTCCGAGCTGTATAATTTTCAAAATACGTCGCAAATGTTCATCTTGAAACTGTCTTGGTTGTGCTCATGTCGGAGCATCGAAGACCCTCATTCGGCTAGTAGCACCCTTTATGGGTTTTCGCAAACTGACCACTCTCATTTCTCTAATCACCGTCACCTTATGGTGCCCTTCTAGTTTTCACCAATAAGGCTCTCTCATTTCTCTACTCACTGTCACCTTACAGTGCCCATACGGTTTTTCATCGAAAAGACTCTCTCATTTCTTCTTATCTTTTTGTTTTACTAAGATACGACATGCAGAAGGTTGCCCAATGCCCCTGGCATGGGGACTTCAAATATTCTCAAAGATCGATCAGAAATTCTTAACAGGGAAAAGGCGAAAAGAACCTTGTACTGAATTACAACTTTTGGAACCGTTTCTACAGGAAACACTATAAGATAAAACAAACTTCTGCCCTAGTTTTGGAGTATTGGGAATATGGATTTTTTTTTTGTGATGGGACCGAGCCCAGGGTAAGGCTACCTACGTATCCTTTCGGAATCAGGTCGGACGTAGTTCAATGACTCAGAAAATTTGTTGTTTGACTTTTGTTTTTCTTTTTTTTCTTTGCTCCCTTTTTTTTTGCTTTTGTAAGTACACAGGTTCCAAAAAGTGGAAAATAAGGAAGACAAATATAGCTTAAAAAGGGGTAACAAAAGGGTGACACTTACTTGGAATAGCGAGCAATGATAGCCTTCGTCATCTCGATCTAAGAAAATCATGCGTGAAAGTTTCACAGTGGGTATATATCAGACATAATATCTTTTGACTGCATCTGTATTAATAGTCATGTCTGGTACCCATCCTTCTTTATCTACCAAGAGCAAGGCCCATTTTGGTAACACTTTCTTGATGATGTAGGGTCCTTTTCAGTTTGGGGAGAACTTTCCTTTAGCTTCTACTTGGTGTGGAAGAACGCGTTTCAGAACGCGTTGCCCTACCTCGAAGTGCCTTGGAGGCACTTTCTTGTTGTAAGCGCGTGCCATTCTTTGCTAGTATAACTGGCCAAAGCACACTGCTGCTAGCCATTTTTCATCAATAAACATTAGTTGTTCTAATCAGGTCTTTACCCATTCTGTATCTTCAATCTCCAACTCCACAATGATCCGAAGAGAGGGAATTTTGACTTCAGCTGGTATTACAGCTTCCGTTCCATATACCGACAAATAAGGAGTTGCACCAACAGATGTGCGAGCAGTTGTGCGGTATCCCAAAAGAGCATAAGGAAACTTTTCATGCCATTGTCTGGAACCTTGGATCATTTTCCTAAGAATCTTCTTGATGTTCTTGTTTGCCGCTTCAACGGCTCTGTTGGCTTTTGGCCGGTAAGGGGTAGAATGGTGATACATAATTTTAAATTGCTCGCATACCTCCTTCATCAAGTGACTATTGAGATTGGCTGCATTGTGAGTGATAATGGTCTTTGGGATACCAAAGTGGCAGATGATGTTGGAATGAACAAAGTCTACCGCTGCTTTCTTGGTGACTGCTTTAAAAGTGACAGCCTCCACCCACTTGGTGAAGTAATCAATTGCAACCAAAATGAATCTATGCCCATTTGAAGCATTTGTCTCGATTGGCCCAATAACATCCATTCCCCAAGCAACGCAAGGCCAAGGAGAGGACATGGGATGCAACTCCGAAGGTGGCGAGTGAATCAGGTCACCATGAATTTGGCATTGGTGACACTTGCGAACAAAACTGAAGCAATCTCGCTCCATTGTAAGCCAATAATACCCCGTCGTCATAATCTTCTTTGCCAAAATATATCCATTCATGTGAGGTCCGCATACCCCCGAATGTACTTCACTCATGATCCGCTCAACTTCTGTGGCATCTACGCATCTGAACAAGTTCAAATTTGGGGTCCTTTTGTATAAAATTTCCCCATTCAGGAAGAAACCGCTGGCGAGCCGCCTTATAGTTCTTTGTTGATCTCCCTTGGCATACTCTGGGTATTCTCTTATTTTCAGGAATCATTTTATATCATGATACCATGGTTCACCATCTGGTTCTGTCTCAATTGTATTGCAGTAACTATGTTGATTCCGAACTTGGATTTCTAGTGGATTGATATGAGTGTTTCCCAAATAAGGGAGCATCGAGGCTAAAGTAGCCAAAGGATCGGCTAGCTCGTTGTGAAACCTGGGAATGTATCTGAACTCGATGGATATGAATCTTTTGCTCAAATCCTGTACACATTGTCTGTATGGAATAAGCTTGATGTCTCGAGTCTCCCATTCGCCTTGGGCTTGCCGAATAAGCAAGTCAGAATCTCCCATAACCAATAGTTCATGCACATCCAGATCGAGGGCCATTTTCAAACCCATGATACAGGCTTCTTATTTTGCCATAATATTGGTACAGAAGAACTGAAGTCGGGCCGTTACAGGGTAATACTGTCCAATAGGTGAGATGAGTATTGTCCCGATCCCAACTCCGTTGATATTGACAGATCCATCAAAATACATTTTCCATACAGGGTTGTCGTCTGGAACTACTTCCTCTATTGAGTTGACCTCTTCGTCTGGGAAGTATGTGGTAAGTGGCATGTACTCATCATCAACTGGATTCTCTGCCAAATGATCGGCCAAAGCCTGTGCTTTCATCGCAGTGTGAGTGACATAGATGATGTCGAACTCTGTGAGCAAGATTTGCCATTTTGCGAGCCTATCAGTGGGCATTGGATTTTAGAAGATATACTTCAGAGGATCCATTATGGATATGAGGTAAGTAGTATAGGCCAAAAGATAATGTCTCAACTTCTAAGCGACCCAAGTCAAGGCACAACATGTCCTTTCTAAAAGGGTGTACTTAACCTCATAATTGGTGAACTTCTTGCTTAAATAATATATTGCTTGTTCCTTTTTGCCTGTTGCATCATGTTGCCCAGAACGCATCCAAGGGAATTATCCATCACCGATAGATATAAAAACAAAGGCCTACCAATTTCAGGTAGGACCAGTACAGGGGTTTCGAGAGATAATCTTTGATCCTGTCAAAAGCATTTTGGCAATCATCTATCTTCTTGATAGCATCATCCTTTTTCAGTAACATAAAGATGGGATCGCACGTGGTTGTGAGCTGAGCAATGAACCTACTGATATAGTTCAACCTCCCGAGCAAACTCATGACTTCCTTTTTGTTTTTCGGGGGTGGAAGATCTTGAATGGAGGAAGATAAGAAATGTAAGCACAACCATGAAAGTGACCATTTTGACCACCACACATATCACACATATTTCACACATAAGACTGAGTTGGTGCACATAACTCGCTCTCGGAAATATTTTGATAATTTTTCCATAGATGGTTTCCTCCACAATAACCAGTAGGAAGCTCAATAGTAGAATTACCAGCATCAAAACTCTCATAATTCCAAGATGTCATATTTCTCAAATCAACAAGTAAATATTTTTTGAAAATATCAAATATAAATAAAAACAAAAAAAAAGTTCAAACTTGCAACCTAGCCATATGTACACCTACAACTACACCGTTAGTTCTCCGGCAACAGTGCCAGAATTTGATCACGCCCAACTATGCCTTATAAAAAGGACTAAGCGGTCATTGCAAATATAATCCGATTTACAAGTCCGGAGTCTAATCCCACATAGAACTAAGGTTTAGCTACAACTGTTGACTATCACAAAGAAGACAAGCTCGAACAATTCCTAAGTTATAAATATAAAGATTCTTTTGTTAAACTAATTAAATAACAAATTAAAGGAGTGAATCAACAACTAAAGATACTAAGGTTTGGAGACAAAATTAAGGAGGTCTAGAGTTATGATTTCCCCAATTGTCGGAATCATTCCCGCTATGTCTTCTATAATTTCACCTGAGTATTCTCTACCGATCGTGAGTACTTAGTGTGTCGTAGCTATATCTCGTGCAACTATCACAATTTACTAGACGTATTCTCTCGAACTATGCTAGATGGCACTAATTCACCGCTCACTAGGATCGCATCAAGGTTTCCTTATCTCTAATTCCACCTTTAAACCCTATGTATTGATCTCTCACATACGTGAGGAGTGATATTGTTTAACAACTACCTAAATGTGTATTCTCTCTCGAGCAGTACACATTAAATAGACATATCCAATTGATGGCCATTCAATCAATAACAATAAACACGTAGTTGAACAAGTACAGAAATCTAGTGTCTCAATTATATATAAACATCACAAGACTTTATTCTACAAAAGGTTCCATCAAAACCCTAGATAACAAATTAGCTACTCATAATAGTATGCAAAACTACAATACATGAATTCATCACCAATAATGAAAATAGGAAGAAGGAAGTGAAAAACCCGTAGAAGAATTATCCTCCTTGCTCCTAGCGTGTTCTTGCCTCCTTGGGTCGAATCTCCTCTCAAAAACATATTCTTATGGTTAATCCCGTCTCAAAAACAACACTCTCCCTTCTTAGCATGTTTAGGGAGTATTTATAAGCTAGGGTTAAAGTTCTTGAGTCCAAATCCGGGTTGGATTCTTTTAACCTGCGACTTATAATTACCGGGCTATTTACCTCATGAGGCCAGGCTTATTGCGCAGTCAGCCTGGCTACAGAGCTGGCTAATCCTGGCCTGTAGCGCGGTCAGCCTGACTACAGAGTTGGCTAAACCTGTCCTATAGTGCAGTCAAGCTAGCTATAGAGCTGGCTTTACTTGGTCTCTAGCACGGTAATGCAGGCTATAGAGCTGGCTTTACTTGGTCTGTAACACGGTTTGGGTACTTGATGCTTCTATGCTCTTTTCTTGCATTTTGTGCAACTTTCATTCGGCTCTTTCTTTCGATACTCATATACATAAAACAATACAATTTAGATTAAATGTCACAAAATTGATCACTAAACCAACAAAATATAGGCAGAGTAATGTACTAAACGTATAGTATTTTGGCCGAACATCAGGCATGTAGTGTCTAGTGAGGGGATCGAGGTAGATCCGAGGAAGATAGAGGCGGTTCAGAGTTGGCACAGACCATCCTCAGCTACTGAGATTCAGAGTTTTCTCGGCTTGGCCGGTTATTATCATCGCTTTGTGGAGGGTTTCTCATCCATTGCAGCGCCTTTGACCATATTGATTCAAAAGGGTGCTCCATTCAAGTGGTCGGCTGAGTGTGAAGAGTGCTTTCAGAAGATCAAGACTGCCTTGACCACAGCTCCAGTTCTAGTTTTGCCTTCATCGTCGGGTTCTTATACAGTGTATTATGATGCTTCTCGGATTGGTATTGGGTGTGTATTAATGCAGGAAGGTAGAGTGATTGCTTATGCTTCATGCCAGTTGATGCCCCATTAGAAGAACTATCCGGTTCATGATTTGGAATTGGCAGCCATCATTCATGCATTGAAGATTTGGAGGCATTATCTCTACGGTGTGTCTTGTGAGGTATTTACGGATCACCGGTGTCTTGTGGTTGGAGTTACTAAAGGACTATGATATTACTATTTTGTGTCATCCCGGGAAGGTCAATGTGGTGGATGATGCCTTGAGTAGAAAGGCAATGAGTATGGGTAGCCTTGCTTTTATTCCTGTTGGTGAGAGACTGCTTGCATCAGATGTTCATGCCTTGGCAAATCAGTTTGTGAGATTAGATGTTTCGGAGCCTAGTCGGGTTCTAGCTTGTATGATTTCTTGGTCTTCCTTATATGATCGCATCTGAAAGCATTAGTATGATGATCCCCATCTGCTTGTCCTTAAACACAAGGTTCATCACGGTGATGCCAAGGAGGTTACTATTGGAGATGATGGGGTGTTGAGGATGCAAGGTTGGATTTGTGTACCCAATGTAGATGGGCTGTGTGAGTTAATTCTTAAGGAGGCCCACAGTTTACGGTATTCCATTCATTCGGATGCCGCAAATATGTATTAGGACATAAGGTAGCATTATTGGTGGAGGAGGATGAAGAAAGACATAGTGGGGTTTGTAGCTCGATGGCTAAATTGTCAGCAGGTGAAGTACGAGCATCACAGACCGAGCATATTTCTTAAGAGACTTGAGATTTTGGAGTGGAAATGGGAGCGTATCACCATGGACTTCGTAGTTGGGCTCCCATAGACTTCGAGGAAGTTTGATGCTATTTGGGTGATTATGGATCAGTTGACCAAGTCCGCGCATTTTTATTCCAGTTGGGACTACTTATTCTTCAGAGTGGTTAGTTGAGATTTATATCCGCGAGATTGTTCGCCTTCATGGTGTGCCAATGTCCATCATTTCAGATCGGGGCACACAGTTTACATCGTAGTTTTGGAGAACAGTGCAACGAACAGGTTCGTGATGTTGCTTACATGGTGGGGGAGAAGGTATTAGTTAGAGTTTCGCCTATGAAGGGTGTTATGAGGTTCGGGAAGAAGGAAAAGTTAAGCCCTCGGTATATTGGGCCTTTTGAGGTACTTGAGAGAATTGGAGGGGTGGTTTATAAACTTGCATTGCCGCCTAGTCTATAGAGTGACCATCAAGTGTTTCATGTTTTTATGCTCCGGAAGTATGTCGGCGATCCGACTCATGTTTTGGACTTCAGGATAATTCAGTTAGATGGTGATTTGACTATTGATATAGAGCCGGTGGCCATTTTGGATAGGCAGGTTTGAAAGTTGAGGTCAAAGAACATAGCTTCAGTGAAAGTGCAGTAGAGAGGCCAGCCAGTCAGGGAGGCTACTTGGGAGACCAAGCGGGAGATGTAGAGCAGATATCCACACCTATTTGAGACTCCATGTATGATTCTAAACCCGCTCGAGGACAAATATTTTTTAAGAGGGGTAGAATGAAACAACTCGACCGGTCATTTTGAGTATTATAGCCTCATTCCTCCATTTTTTGCTTATTCTCTGTTCAATTATTGTTATGTGACTTGCCAGGGTAATTGGTTTGGTTTCGGGGACATTTCAGAATGAATTGGGATACTTAGTCCCAAGGTTGGAAGCTTAAGTTGAAAGAGTTGACCAGATGTAGACTTATGTGTGAACGACTCCAGAGTTTTGATGATTCCAATAGCTCTGTATGGTAATTTTGGACTTAGGAGTGTGTCCGGATATTTATTTGAAGTCCGCAGTTCAAATTGGCTTGAAATGGCGAAGTTGGAAAATTAGAAGTTTCAGAAATTGGGAAGTCTAATGGAGAGTTGACTTTGTGGTTATTGGGCTCGGATTTTGGTTCAGGAAATTATAGGTCTATTATGTCATTTATGACTTGTGTGCAAAATTTGAGGTCAATCGGACTTGATTTGATAAGTTTCGACATCGAATGTAAAAGTTGGAATTTCATAGTTTTCATTAGGCTTGAATTGGGATGCGATTCGTGGTTTTAGCGTTGATTGACGTGATTTGAGGCCTCAACTATGTTTGTGTCATATTTTAGGACGTGTTGGTATATTTGGTTGAGGTCTCCGGGACCTCGAGTTTGATTCAGATTGAATTCGAGTTGAGCATTGGACTTGGGAGATGCTGAAGCTTCAACTCTGGTGTAATCGCACCTGCAAGGGGTTTTTCCGCTGGTGCCACCACGTAGAAGAGTCTCAGGCATCGCAGGTGCGAGTTTGGATGGGCTACTGGACGATCGCATGTGCGAAGGATGTGTAGAGCTCATAGATGCAGAAGGTTTATCGCAGAAGCGGAAATGCAATTTGGGGACTGGACAACAGATGTGGACGATCGCTCGCAGAAGAGCACCCGCATGTGCGGGCTTGGAAGCGCAGCTGCGTGAGCAGGGAACCTGGCGTGACTTCGCAAAAGCGGTATCGCAGAAGCGGAATTGAGCCACAGGTGCGAATGCACTGGGAAGAATACAAAACGGAGGGGTTCCAACATTTTTGTCATTTTTGAGACTTTGGGAGCTCGGATTGAGGCGAGTCTTGAAGCAAAATTTCAAGAACATTATTGGGGTAAGTGATTCTAACTCTGAATTGGTTAATATACATGAATCTATCATTTTTTACATCATTTAAGTAATATTTGAGTTGGAAATTTGTAGAAAATTTCATAGACTTTAATTGAGGATTTGGAGGTGGAGTTGATGTCGGAATTTGATAAATTTAGTATAGTTGGACTCGTGGTTGAATGAGCGTTCGTATTTTGTTATCTTTGTCGAAATCTGAGATATGGGCCTCACTGTTGACTTTTGAGTTGACTTTTCGAATTTTAATTTTGAAACTTAGCATTTTCATATGGAATTGATTCCCATAGCTTGTGCTGAGTATATTGAATTGTTTGTGACTAGATTCGAGATGTTCGGAGGTAAATTCGCGAGGCATAGGCTTATTGGAATATAGAGTTGCATGGTTTGAGGTAAGTAACAGTTCAAAACTTGATTCTAAGGATATGAATCCCTGAAATACATGTTATGTGATTGGTGTGATGGTGACGCACATGCTAGTAGGGGTGGGCATCGGTCGGTTCGGTTTCGTAGCATTTCGGTTCGGTTAATTTGATTTTCAGTTTGTGATTTTAATAACCAAAACCGAACCATAATAACTTCGGTTCGGTTCGGTTTTCGGTTCAAATTCATATAATTCTCTTTATGATAATCCTTTACTGAGCTAAGACAAAACAGAAGCTGCAGTGGCAGTGGCAGTGGCAGCACTATAGGAGAAGCATTGGGTGTTCATTTGCTCCAGAACCAACGCATTATCTCTTAATCTTTCATTAAGAAAATCATTCCAATAAGCTCTCGTGGTCATCAATTGTGTTGGAACACATAGCAAATATATTTTTGTTTTGGTACATCCTAGATGATGAAACTCGAACGTTCAGCAATGCAGATGAAAAGCTGTTTGATTTTGTCTATTTCCTATACACGGCACATATATTTCTACAACGAATATCCAATATGTACTATTAGCTAATAAAATATATTAGTGATGGTGGATGTAACAATCTTATAATGTGATTTTGTTCCAAGGCTAATGTACAAATACATTGACTATTTTGACACTTGGTTTCTTTATCGGTTCTTCAGTTTTTCGGTTTAATCGAAAACCGAACCATTAAAACCGACCATCAAACCGAACACCGAATGTTTAAAAATAATAAACCGCAAACTGACAGAATAAACCGAAAAATCAAAACCTAACAAATCAAAATTTTTGGTTCGGTCGATATTATGCCCACCCCTACATGTTAGGTGACAGGCGTGCACCGTAGAAATTATGTTCAAATCGATTCTGCGGAGCTGTGTAGCTCAATAATATTGTCATTTTCCATATATGTTCTATGTGTTAGAGCAAATGAGTCGTGATTCATGTTAGAGATCATGCTTAGGCTATATGTTAGTACGGTTGGGACCCACAGAGGTCGTACTGCTGCTGAATTACTTGTTTAATGTAAAATTTTGTATTAAGTCATATTTATTCATTTAATATCATATCTCAGTCTCTGTTGCCATATATATTGATACATCATATCATCATTGTTTGGGCTGATTATCATGATACTTGTAAGCCCGAGAGATTGAAAAGATTGATGACCGAGTGAGGTCGAGAGCCTGATTGTGAGGATACTTATGCGATCGGGCTGCACGCCGCATCGTATTTATTTGATTCATGCCATGATTAGTTTATTACATCGCTTGGGCTAAATCCATCCCACCGGAGTCTGCACACCCACAGTGAGCGCAAGTACCTACTGAGTGCGAGTGCCGAGTGATTTGGGATGATTGAGTGGCTGTAAGGCATGAGCGACTGTGAGGACTGATTCACTATGAAGCATGAGTGACTGTGAGGATTGAGTGGATGGGAGAACTGAGTGAATTGATGCTCAGAGAGGAAGCATATGATTTTTATCACTATATTACATTACTGTTGGCATGCATATATAGAGATGT
The DNA here is from genome assembly GCA_000715115.1 of Nicotiana otophora. Lineage (NCBI taxonomy): Eukaryota > Viridiplantae > Streptophyta > Magnoliopsida > Solanales > Solanaceae > Nicotiana > Nicotiana otophora. The sequence continues at coordinate 21,613 of AWOL01S0002324.1, forward strand.
AAAATTCATCATCCCAATTATACTTAAAACATTTTACCTGTCTTGAGCTTTAACTATTTTTACTTGAAAGCATGTTTACATTCCTGCTCTGTTATGTCCGTATTTGGGTTGTGTCTATTGAGCTCGTCACTACTTTCAGCTCAAGGTTAGGCTAGTTACTTATTGAGTTGGTTGTACTCATACTACACCTTGCACTTCATGTGCAGACCCAGGTACTTTCGGGCATGACGGTTGCTCATTTCAGAGCTTTTATCAGTTCGAAGATTCTCGAGGTAGCTGCTTTGGCATCCGCAGACCTTGACTCTCCTTCCTTTCAGTTATTTGTATTGTTTCTATATTTCTAGACAGTGTTTTATCAGTCAAACTATGACCACATTTAGATGCTCAGGTATTCAGTGACACCCAGATTTTGGAGAATGTCATTTTTAATCGCGGTATTTTGTATAAGTATTTATGGGATTCTTCTCTTAGACTTATTTTATTATGTTTTCAATTTAATAAATCACGTGGTTTATTATGGTTGTCGGCTTACCTAGTATTGCAATATGCTCCATCACGACATGTGAGATTTTTGGTCGTGACAATAGTATACTTTCACGCCATTGTTAAAATTTTGTCCATGTTTAAGGAATTTGTTAAAAATAAATAACATTGGGCATAACATTTCTTGTTAGGTTGGAAAAAATTGCCTTGTCCACGGATTATGCCGGATAGGGTACAACTTTGATACATATTATTCACAACGTTTTCTCACAATGTCCAATTCATAACATGTGATGTGCGGCATAACTTGTATAAATTGTTCACAAGTTTTACCGATTCAACAAAACTTGCTTGTGTTCTTCAAATGTTCACAATGTTTGTCAAACTAGCAAGACTTTGTTCTCTCATTATGGCTATCTTATTAAATTTTTGATAAGTCTTGACAGATTGACAAAACCTATCTGTGTTGTACAGTTGTTCACAAGTTTTGCCAAGAAACGCGGTAGACTGTAAATGTATTTAAGTTTTTCTACGTGGTTCGCATCCTGCCACTCACTTGTTTGTTGTAAAATTCAAAGAAGAAAAAATTAAGAGGCATTCATCAGCCTAGGAAGACCAACCGAGCGAAGAAGAAGAAGGAGAAGTTATGCTGGGAGACTGCTGGTGAGTCTATATTTGAAAAACTTTTTAAAATAGGGACAAAAGTTAAACACCAACCCTAAAAATGAACACACTTGAAGTTTTATGCTTATTAATTTGTCATTGTTATAAATGAAATTGTATTTAAGGTGAATGTCTATATTTTAGAGAGATATTAGGGCTTGTTACTTGGTGGCTAAGTCATTTTTCCCATATAAATAAAGGGGTCCTATTCCATTGTAATTCATCCCAAATCAATAAGAATTCTCTCTCTCTACTTTTTTCTGCAATACTCTTCTTCTTCTTTTATTATTTTATAACATGTTATCAACAAGAGACTCTAACCAATGGAGTAAAGGCACCTATTTTGGTCACCAGACTTTGGAATAAGTGCATGGTGCTCAACTTGTACTTCTTTGAGGAATAAATTCTGGATTTAAGGTAAGTATTTTCCCTTATTTTTCTCTTTTAAATTCTTGAATTTCTATAGTTTGATTTTAAATACAAAGTATTTTCCCTTATTTTTCTCTTTTAAATTCTTGAATTTCTATAGTTTGATTTTAAATACAAGCAAAGGTAATAAATTTTGATAATAAACTCTAATAGAGTTTGTGAGAAATTATAACCACCCGAAGTGGTAAAATTTTTATGTCTTGCAATGATCAAATTCATATATGATTATGAACACAAGAAGTGAAAATCCGTCCCATTGAATTTGCTTCATTATCGTTCCCTTAAGAGAATGTGGTAGCAATATGTTATACATCTGAAAGTAAACAAAATTATTACCATGAAGGTATCAATGGATGTGGATGTGGCAATAAACGAAATTATAATCATCATCATTGTGGTAAGGAGAATTATAAGGATTCTCAAAATAATTCTTCACTATGTGAAAATAATGTTTGTTATCGATTTGACATGAGATTAGATGATTATGGTCCATTAAGGTTGTGAATGTGACAATATATGATTTATGAATACATATTCATTCTTGGAAGAATATGAACATGCTAGTGGTAGTAGATATACCACATTAATCTCTAGAAAGAGGTTTGAAATGAAATAAGAAAATAATTTCATTATTATGGCACGAATTGTCATTGATAACGTACCTATTGTGATTATGCCAAACTATTATGGCAATGTGATTATTACATGGCAAAAATAATAGAAGCAACATACCTTTCCTTTAATGACTTTGACCATGACAATAATGGTATAACTTTTTCCTCGAAAGAGATATTCACCACATGGATGTTGATGAATATGAGATAGTACAAAATCAATTAAAAACTCTAGAAGAGCCAATTATACTATTTTGGAGAAATAAAATTGATAATCAATAAGGTATTGTGTTGTAGTAAGTCTCAAAGAAACTTATATAGTTTCTAAAGTATTCGTGAAAGCGATTGGTTATATTGAAACTATAAATAAGAAAAGATATAATATCTTCTTTTACTGCAACTTGTAGCGGGATAATATATATGTGAAAAGCTACTTGCTTTATTCTCCAGTTTGTACTACACAAACAAAAGAATGCCACAATAAAGTAGAAGTTTATTGATATAAAAACCCATATCATAATAAACTTGGAGTTTATTCATAATTGCACACATCATGGTGTAAACCTTGTCATGACCCAAAACTCTAACCTGTCGTGATGGCGCCTATCGATGGTACTAAGAAAGCCAATAGTGTTTCATAATACTTCAAATGTTTCACAAAATAAACCAAAAGCTTGATATGATAGAGTTTTCATAAAAGTAGGAGTTAGACTCAAAATACAACGCGGAAAAATAGCCCCAAACATCGGAGTGTTACCAAGTCATGAGCATCTAAACAACCAGTCTAAGAAACAGTGTCTACAAGAGTCTGTGTCTAAATGCCAATACAAAAAATAAAGATAACAAGAAAGGAGAGACAAGGACTACGAACACCAGCAGCTAACTCGTGAACCTCCGATACTCAACCACGCACGAGATTAACGTTCTCCGTGACCGGGAACACTTGGATTTGCACATGAAGTGCAGGATGTTGAATGAGTACAACCAACTCAGTAAGTAACAAAAATAAATAAGGAACTGAGAAGTAGGGACGAGCTATACAATTACCGTTCACTTCAGAAATTTCAGCAATGAAAGTAGACATGATTCAATTCGGGCAATATAAGTTAAGTGTGTTGTACATTTACTAAGTTCAGATAAACCGGATACAATATTTTCCAGAAGTTCAGAACAATGACACAATTCAGCTAAGTGCAGCAACAAAGGAAAAAAAATGCAACCTCTCAGGGTACCAATCACTCAAGCTCTCAATATCTCAAAACACTCGGCTCTCAGCCCTCAATAATCACACTAAATATGTACCTGCGCTCACTGGGGGTGTATAGACTCCGGAGGGGCTCCTTCAGTCCAAGAGCTATATCACTGCGGCGAGTGCAACCCGATCCAATCAAATAAGTATCCATAAGGCTCGCTGCGGCATGCAACCCGATCCACAGTCCATAAATAGCCACAAGGCTCGTTGCGGCGTGCAACCCAATCCATTTACATTCAGCCCTCAGGCTCGTTGCGGCATGCAACCCGCTCTATATACACTCACATAGCTCACAGCTCAACACTCAGGCCCTATCTTATTCACTAACCTCCCCAGCCTCCCGGGCTCTCAGAAATCATACAAATCAGCCCAAAAGAGATGATAACAAGAATCAACAAGAAAACAAGAGGAAACGAAGATATGACATGCAAGTAAAACTGTGACTGCGTACAAGACAATAAATAGCAGCTAATTCAACAAGTAACCGTCCGATGCGGGTCCCAACAGTGATATCATATGGCCTAAGCATGGTTTCTAACATGAATGGCAGTCAAATTTCTAGAAGACAGAGGGAACATGTAATTAACAATAAGCTATTCGACTTTACAGTCTCACGGGACAGACCAAGTTACAATCCCCCACGGTGCACGCCAACACGCCTGTCACCTAGCATGTGCGTCACCTCCAAACTAATAACATCATACCAAAATGGGGTTTCATACCCTCAGGACCAGATTTAAGACTGTTACTAACCTCAAACCGCGCAAAATCCTACTCCGAAATACCTTTGCCCCTCGAATCAGTCTCCAATTGCCCCGAATCTAGCCACACACAGTACGGTATAATTAATATAGGCTAAAGTAATCAATTCCACATGAAAAATACGAAATTATAAGCCAAAATCCGAAATAGGCTCAACCCGACCCCCGGGCCCACGCCTCAAAATCTGACAAAAGTCACAAAACCCAAAAGCCCATTCACTCACGAGTCTAACCATACCAAATTTGTCAAAATCCGACACCATTTGGTCATCCAAATCCCCAGAATTCACTCTCCAATTCTCTATCCCTAAACCCCCAAATTTCACCTCAACATCACACAGCCTAGGGCGGAAAAACAATGGGGAAACAAGATTTATGATAAAAAAACGAGTACACGAAGCTTACCTCAATAATACCCTTGAAAATCCTCTCCAAAATCGCCTACGTCCGAGTCCAAAATGTTGAAATAAGACTAAAATCGTGAACCCTTGTTTTTTAAACATTCTGCCCAGGCTTTTCGCACCTGCGGCCATGTTTCCACACCTGCGGAACCGCTTCCGCGGAAACCACTTAAGTTCCCAGGCTACCGCACCTGCGCTCCCCTACCCGTTTCTGCGGAAGCGCTTCTGCGACATGCCCGCATGTGCAGCCTCGTAGGTGCGGAAAGGACCTCGCACCTGCGGCCACTACCAAGCCTCCTTTTTTCGCTTCTGCGGGTACCTTCCCGCTCCTATTGGCTCGCACCTGCGATGAGACTTCCGCAAGTGCGATTACACTAGCTACGTCCAAACTTCAACAGCTTTACAACTTCAAAACTTGATCCATTAATAACCCGAAATCAGCTCGAGGCCCCCGAGACCTCCACCAAACATACAAACACGTCTTAAAATATCATGCGAACTTAGTCGAATCCTAAAATCACCTCAAACAACATCAAAACGTGAATTACACATGGATTCAAACCTAATGAACTTCTAAACTTCCATATTCCACAAACGATGCCGAAACCTACCAAAACCACGTCCTATTTATCTCAAATTATGCACACAAGTCATATTTAACATTACGGACCTACTCCAACTTCCGAAATCTGAATCCAACCCCGATATCAAAAAGTCCACTTTCGGTCAAAATCTCCAAAAATTCGACTTTCGCCATTTCAAGCCTAATTCAGCTACAGACCTTAAATTTACAGTCCGGACACGCTCCTAAGTCCAAAATCACCCAACGGAGGTAATAGAACCGACGAAACTCCATTTCTAAGTCGTCTTCACACAGTTTCGACTACGGTCAAAATCCTGAGACTTAAGCTTCCGTTTTAGAGACTAAGTGTCCCAAATCACTTCGAAACCACAACAAAACTTCCCGGCAAGTCACATAAGCAGAAAAAGATACGGGGGAAATAGTAAATAGGGGATCGGGGCTAACACACTAAAAACGACCGACGGGTCGTTACAAACCTGAAGTTTATCAATATTGATAATTTATCCAGTTGGCATAAATGGTTTTGCCATGTTAATTTAATTATGATGTGCAAAAATAAAAGAGAATTCACATGGGTAAATATTAAAGAACTAGAAAGTTCTTTACAAATTCTCTTATGTTGCTTGTTCTCATTAATTAATAGACCAACTAATATTGGGATTGAATCCCATGAATGCTGGAAATAACAAAGGTAAATATGGCTCATTCACCTGTCATGTATACCACATAAGATGCATCTATGAGATGGTTATATATAAAATTATTATTAAACCGCAACCTGGTGTTTGTAAGGTGAGTTGCTCAATAATTTAGTTTAGAGCATAATTTCCAGATTTTCTATTCAAGACATATCATCTTGATAAGTTGGTTTACATCACAGTTGATTTAGAAAAATGATTTATTGAGTGCCTCCACTTAATAGCTAAACTATTGCTTATGAGAACAAAGTTATCTATATCAGTTTGATATACGTTGTATACGAAATAATATTACATTCTTGTCACGACCCAAAATCACGCCTGTCGTAATGGCACATACCTCAATACTAGGCAAGCTGACAACCTCAATAAACCATAATTTCTTTTAAGTTTGACAATATAATATTTAATTTCAATACAAAAAATCTCACCAATACAGATATAAAACACTCTCAAAATCCGGTGTCACCGAGTACATGAGCATCTAAATGATAACAAAGTCCGACTGATAAAAACATTGTCTGAAAATATAGAATAATACAAAACCTGAATGGAAAGAGAGTCAAGGTCTGCGGACGTCAAGCGGCTACCTTGATAATCCCGAACAGATAAAGCTCCGAAAAACTAACAACCACCGTGTCCGAAAGTACCTGGATCTGCACACATGGTGCAGGGTGTAGTATGATTACAACCAACTCAGCAAGTAACAATATTAAATAAAGAAATAAAAGTAGTGACGAGCTTCACAAATAAGTCCAATTACAGTAATTTCCAACATAACAAGGTAGGATTGCTTTCAAGTTTGACAATTAAGGCCAAAACAGTAATTTTATGTCAAGTTCAACTGAAACAGAAGATAATATCTTTCAAAATTTGCAAAATAGTGATATATGATAACTGAAGTACAACGATAATGAAATCAATGCATCCTCTCATAGCAACAGTCACTCCAACCTCACAATCACTCAACACTCGACACTCACACTCAGTAGGTACCTGCGCCCACTGGGGTGTGTACAGACTCCGAGGGGCTCCTTCAGCCCAAGTGCTATAAAACACACGGACAACTCACGTGCCGCACGGACAACTCACATGCTATAGTATAATATCTGGATCCGCACAAACAACTCACGTGATAAATAGACAACTCACGTGCTATAGTATAAATATCTGGATCCGCACGGACAACTCACGTGCTGCACGAACAACTCACGTGCCATAGTATCAATATCTCACAATCAGGCCCTCACCCTCACTCAGTCATCAATCTCTCCAGTCTCTCAGCTCTCAAAAATCAGGATAAGCAGCCCAAACAACAATGATATGATGCATCAATAATGAACAATAAAGGCTAAGATGTAATGTGCAAGTAAAACTGTGACCGAGTACAAAACAATAATTTAGCAGATAATTCAACATGTACCAATCTCTGTGGGTTCCTACAGTGTCAACACATGGTTTAAACATGATTTATAGTTCGATTTCTCTAATACATGGAAAAATGTACGGATATAAACAGATTATTCAAACATATAGTTCCATGGAATTTATCAAGTCACAATTCCTACGGTGCACGCCCACACGCCCGTCACCTAGCATGTGCGTTACCTCAAAACCAATCACATATTACAGAATCCGGGGTTTCATACCCTCATAACCAAATTGAAAACTGTTACTTACCTCAAACAATGTAATTCTTTATTCTGCTATGCCTTTATCGCGCGAACTCGCCTCTAAACGCCTCGAATCTAGTCATAATTAATTCAATTCAGTCAATACAAATTATAGGATTTAAATCCATATGAAAATACTAATTTTCTAACAAAGTCTGAAATTGCACTCAAATATCTCCCGTGGGCCCCACATATTGTAACCCGACAAAAGTTACAAAATATGAACGCCCATTCAACCACGAGGTCAACCATACCAAATTTACCAAATTCCGACATCAACTCGACCTCCAAATCTTAAATTCTTATTTGAAATCCGTAGGCCCAAATCCTCTAATTTCACATCAAAACACATTATCTAGTCTAAATACTCAATGATAATCCAATATTATTGACTAACAATGATCACAAGTGACTTATCTCAAGTTTTTCCGTGAATTCCCTCTGAATATCGCCCCAGAACCGTGTTGGAAATGTCCAAAAATGGAAATAACTTGGAACCCCTTCGAAATGTATATTGTCCAGGGGTTCTGCTTCTGCGGCATTTGTAACCGCATATGTGGTTCCTCTTTTGCGGTGAAGCTTCAGCTTCTGTGACTGCCTTCTCTTCTGCGGACATAAAGTCCGCTTCTGTGGACTCACTTCTGCGGTCCAGTCCCTCTTTAGCCAAGGCCGCATCTGCGACCATTTTGTCGCTTCTGCGGTCGCGCTTCTGTGAGGTTTCGTCCGCTTCTGCGATGTTAGGCTCTCTTCTGCGAGCTCGCATCTGAACAATAGCTCCTAACTCCAAATCATGAACATGGTAGTTCTTTTCATAGGGCTTCAACTAGCACAAAGCATAAGCAATTACTCTACCCTCCTGCATCAAGACACACCCAATACTAATTCGAGAAGCATCACAATACATTGTATACGAGCCTAAAGCTGAAGGCAAAACTAGAATTGGAGCTATGGTCAGCGTAGTCTTAAGCTTTTGAAAGCTCTATTCACACTCATCCGACCACCTGAATGGAGCAACTTTCTGGATCAATTTAGTCAAAGGCGATGCAATAGACGAGAAGCCCTCCACAAAGCGACGATAATAACCGGCCAAGCCGAGAAAACTCCGAATCTCAGTAGCTGAAGATGTCCTGGGTCAACTCTGAACTACATCTATCTTCTTTGGATCCACCTTAATTCCTTCACTGGACACTATGTGTCCCAAGAATGCCACCGTACTAAGCCAGAACTCACACTTAGAGAATTTGGCATAAAGTCTCTCCTCTCGTAGCCTTTGTAATACATTACCCAAGTAGTGTGCATGCTCCTCCTGGCTACGTGAGTACACCAGGATATCATCAATAAATACTATGACAAATGAATCAAGATATGGCTGGAATACACTATTCATCAAGTGCATAATGCTGCTGGGGCGTTGGTCAGCCCAAAAGACATCACGAGAAATTCATAGTGACCATAACATGTCCTGAATGTCGTCTTTAGAATATCCGAATCCCAAATTTTAAACTAGTGATGCCCGAATCTCAAATCAATTTTGGAGAATACCCTCGCTCCCTGAAGCTGGTCAAATAAATCATCAATACGCGGAAAAGGATACTTATTCTTGATTGTAACTTTGTTCAACTACTTGTAATCGACGCACATCTGCATAGTACCATCTTTCTTTTTCACAAACAGATCCGGTGCACCCCAAGGCGTCACATAAGGCCTAATAAACCCCTTATCAAAGAGTTTCTGAAGTTGCTCTTTCAATTCTTTCAATTTAGCTGGTGCCATACGATACGGAGGAATAGAAATAGGCTGAGTGCCCCACACCAAGTCAATGCCGAAATTAATATCCCTATCGGGTGGCATACCCGGTAGGTCTGCAGGAAATACATCTGGAAAGTCTCACACTACCGGTACTGAATCAATAGTAGGAGTATCTGCATCAACATCTCTCACAAAAGCCAAATATGACAAACAACCCTTCCCAACCATACGTTGGGCCTACAAATAAGAAATTACCCTGCTGGGAACATAATCTAGAGAACCCCTCCATTCGGCCTTCGGCAACCCCGACATTGCCAATGCCACGATTTTTGCATGACATTCCATAATAGAATGATATAGAGACAACTAATCCATACCTAAGATTTCATCAAAATCAACCATGCTAAGCAATAAGAGATAAACTCTAGTCTCCAGTCCCCCAATAATTACCACACACGACCGATACACACGGTCCACAATAATAGTATTGCCCATCGGTATAGATACACTAATAGGTGAAACAAGGGACTCACGGGGCATATCCAGATAATGAACAAAATATGATTATACATACGAATATGTGGAACCAGGGTCAAATAATATAGAAGCTTCACTGTGGAACACTGAGACAATATATGTGATCAGTACATCTGAAGAAATGACATCTGGCCAGGAAGGAAAAACATAAAATCAGGCCTGACCGCCACCTGATCGGCCTCCCCCTCTTAGGCGACCCCTAGCTGGATGAGCCCCACCCTGAGCTGGCTGGGTGGGTGGCGAAGTAACTAGTGCTGAAGTCGTAGTCTGACTCCTCCTCCAACTATGCCCAAACTTCCCACACTCAAAGCAACTCCTCAGTGCTGGTGGTGGTAGGGGCTGAATCTGGCCTCGAGAACCAGAATAACCGCTAGAAGAACCCGATGCAAATGAACCCTTAACTGTAGGAGCACGGGACGAACTCTGGGCTGGAAGGGCACTGAGAGATGACTGACCGTGATGAGAACTGTATGAACCATGGATGTATGATGCACCACGGTGAATTGGACAACCCATCTGAGCTTGCTTATAAGGATGACCCCTACCGTGGTAGAAGTGACCCCCTGAAGCAAAACCGCTGAAACCACCCGATCCACGAGGCCTCTTGGCCTCCCTTTCACCACGCTCCTGGCTATGGACCATCTCTATCTACCGAGCAATGTCAACCACCTCATCAAAAGTAGCACCAGATACCCTCTCCCGAGTCATAAGTAATCGCAATTGATATATGAGGCTATCAATGAACCTCCTAATCCTCTCTCTATCCGTGGGAACCAACCAAACTGCATGACGAGCCAACTCAGAAAACCTAATCTCGTACTGCGTCACAGACATGCCCTTCTGACATAACTGCTCAAACTATTTGCATAGCTCCTCTCTGCGAGACTACTGCACGAACTTCTCCAAGAAGAGTAGGGGTGTTCATGGTTCGGTTTGGTCGATTTTTGATTTAAACCAAAGCCAAACCAATTTAATCGGTTTTTAAGAATTAAAAACCAAAACCACACCAACCCAAATAGAAACCAACCCAAATACAAACCATCAGTTTGGTTGTAGTTGATTTGGTTCAGATTGGTGCGATTTTTCGGTTCTTAGCAATCTAATGATAATTCGATAATAATAAACAACACTAAACAACAATCTAAAATTAATATGCTAAATTTATGCTTTTATATATTTCTTTCATAACTGAAAGTTTATTTACCTGTTTATATGAAAAGCATGAACAAAAAACAAACTAAAAAGTATACCAAAGTTGTGTGTAGAATTAGAGAATTAGAGTCGTGTAAGGAAAAGAACATTGGCCGATTCCTATTGTTTTGGGTTCATGCAATCTTTTAAGATATAAGTAGAATAAACCAAAATTCAAAATAATAATTGAAATGCATAAAATATTTAATATTATTTACAAAAACATATGATACTATATATAAATAATTATTAAATTTTGTATGTGATTTATTAGTTTGGTTTATTTTTTGATTTTTTATAATACAACCAAAGAAAATCAAATATTATCGGTTTTTAAAATTTAAAATCAAAACTAATCCAAATCAAGAAAAATATCGGTTTACTTATACGGTTTGGTTGGTATTTCAGTTTGGATCGGGTTTCTGTCAAACCGTGAATAGCCTTAAAGAAGAAAATGGGGAACTCCTGCCATGTAAGTGGTGCTGCACCGACCGGCCTGCGCCTCTCATAAGCCTCCCACCATCTCAAGGCAGCCATTAAAACCGAAAAGAAGTGAACGAGATCCCACTGGTCTCCAGAATACCCGTTGTCCGAAGCATCCACTGACATTTATCCAAGAAGCCCTAGGGATACTCCGACTCAGTACCGCTAAATGATGGAGGCCGAAGCCTCCCAAATCTCTCAAGTCTCCTCTGCTCATCATCAGCCATAACAGAGACTACTGGGGCCTGAGCAGCTGCATTCAGCTGGGCTGGTAGTGCCCCTGGTATCTAAAGTCCCTGCACTACGTGCTCTGGAGTACGGGCAATAGGGCTATGAGTACCTCCCTCGGCCTGAGCCGAAACCACCTGAGCAAGGCCAATGCAAATAGTCAATATCTCTGCTAGAGCCTACTGAAGGCCTAGAATCAATATAGGCACAGCTGGTGCCTAAGCTTGTCCCGCCGGCTCAACTATATCTAGAATCTGCTCCTGAGCTAGAGCAACTGGCGGTGCTACGGGTGCTGCTCCAACTGTTGTACGAGATACACCTCGACCTCTACCTCGGCCCCGTCCTCTACCTGGTGGCACTAACTATTGGCACTAGTGACTGACCGTCTGATCCGGTAGTACGTGCCCTCACCATCTGTAAGAGAATAGAATAACAAAAATTTAGTTTCCGGAATCAACAAATTCTCATGACAGAATACAAGAAAGTGAAATTTTCTTAAGGGTTTGGCAACCTCTCGAAGATAAGTACAGACGTCACCGTACTGATCTGCAAGACTCTACTAAACTTGCTCATGACTCGTGAGACCTATGTAACCTAGGCTCTAATACCAACTTATCACGACCCAAAATCACGCTTGTCATGATGGCGCCTATCTCAATACTAGGCAAGCCAACAACCTCAATAAACCATAATTTCTTTTTAAGTTTAAAAACATAATATTTAAATTCAATACCAAAAATCTCACCAATACCAACATAAAACACTCCCAAAACCCGGTGTCACTGAGTACATGAGCATCGAAACGATAACAAAGTCTGACTGATAAAAATACTATCTGAAAATATAGAACAATACAAAAACTGAATGGAAAGAGAGTCAAGGTCTGCGGAAGTCAAACAGCTACCTCGATAATCTCCAACAGATAAAGCTCCAAAAAACTAACAATCGTCGTGTTCGGAAGTACCTGAATCTGCACACGTGGTGCAGGGTATAGTGTGAGTACAACCAACTCAGCGGGTAACAATACTAAATAAAGAACTGAAAGTGGTGACGAGTTTCACATCTAAGTCTAATTACAGTAATTTCCAACATAAGAAGGTAAGCATGCTTTCAAGTTTGACAATTAATGGCAAAAACAACAATTTCATATCAAGTTCAACTGAAACAGAAGATAATATCTCTCAGAATTTCCAAAACAGTGATATATGACAACTGAAGTACAACAATAATAAAATAAATGCATCCTCTCAGAGCAACAATCACTCCAACCTCACAATCACTTTACACTCAGCATTCGCACTCAATAGGTACCTGTGCTCACTGGAGTGTGTACAGACTCTGAAGGGACTCCTTCAGCCCAAGCGCTATAAACCGCACGGACAACTTATATGCTATAGTATAATATCTGGATTCGCACGGACAACTAACGTGCTGCACAGACAACTCATGTGATATAGTATAAATATCTGGATTCGCACGGACAACTCACGTGCTGCACGGACAACTCACGTGCCATAATATCAATATCTCACAATCAGGCCCTCGACCTCACTCAGTCATCAATCTCTCTAGTCTCTCGGCTCTCACAAATTATGAGAAGCATCCCGAACAGCAATGATATGATGCATCAATAATGAACAATAGAGACTGAGATGTAATGTGCAAGTAAAATTGTGACTGAGTACAAAACAACAATTTAGCAGATAATTCAACATGTACACGACCTCTAAGGGTCCCTACAGTGTTAACACATGATTTAAACATAATTTATAGTTCGATTTCTCTAATACGTGAAAAAATGTACTGATATCAACAGATTATTCAACCACATAGTTCCATGGAATTTATCAAGTCACAATTCCTACGGTGCACGCCTACACGCATGTCACCTAGCATGTGCGTCACCTCAAAACCAATCACATATTACAGAATCTGAGGTTTCATACCCTCAAGACCAAATTTAGAACTGTTACTTACCTCAAACCATATAATTCTTTATTCTGCTATGCCTTTGCCTCGCGAATCGGCCTCCAAATGCCTCGAATCTAGTCACAATTAATTCGATTCAGTCAATACAAATTATAGAAATTAATTCCATATAAAAATATTAATTTTCCAACAAAATTCGAAATTACACTCAAATATCGCCCGTGGGGCCCACTTCTCGGAACCCAACAAAATTTATAAAATATGAATGCTCGTTCAACCACGAGGTCAACCATGCCAAATTTACTCAATTCCGACATCAACTCGACCTCCAAATCTTAAATTTTTATTTTGAAATCTCTAGTCCCAAATCCTCTAATTTCACCTGAGAAATACGTAATCTAGTCTAAATACCCAATGTTAATCTAATATTATTGACTAACAATGATCACAAGTTACTTATCTCAAGTTTTTCCGTGAATTCCCTTTGAAGATCGCCCCAAAACCGTGTTGGAAATATCCAAAAACGGCAAACACTGTGGACCCCTTCGAAATGTATATTGTCCAGGGGTTCCACTTCTGCGGCATATTTAACCGCATATGCAGTTCCACTTTTGCGGTGAAGCTTTCGCTTCTTCGATTGACTTCGCTTCTGTGGACACGGAGTCCACTTCTGCGAACTTGCTTCTGCGGCCCAGTCCATCTTTAGCCAAGGCCGCAGCTGCGACCATTTTGTCGCTTCTGCGGTCGCGCTTCTGCGAGGTTTCGTCCGCTTCTGCAATGCCAGGCTCGCTTCTGCGAGCTAAATTCCGCAGGTGCGATTGCACCAGAAGGCCAAAATTTCCAGCAGCTGTTTAAGTACACATTGCGATCTGTTAACCATCTGAAACTCACCCGAAGCCCCAGGGACCTCAACCAAATATACCAACAAGTCCTAAAACGTCATACTAACTTAGTCGAAACCTCAAATCACATCCAACAACGCTAAAACCACGAATCATACCCCAATTCAAGCTTAATGAAACTAAGACTTTTTAACTTCTACATTCGATGCCGAAACCTATCAAATCAAGTCTGATTAACCTCAAATTTTGCATACAAGTCATAAATGACACAACAGACCTATTCCAACTTACAGAATCAGATTCTGACCCAGACATCAAAAATTCAACTCCCCGGTTAAACTTCTAAACTTAAATTTCTAATTAACCATTTCAAGCCTAATTGAACTACGGACTTCCAAATAATTTTTCGGACATGCTCCTAAGTCCAAAATCACCATACAGAGCTATTGGAATCATCAAAACTCTATTACGGGGTCGTTTACAGATAAGTCAACATCCGGTTAACTATTTCAACTTAATCTTTAAACCTTGGAACTAAGTGTTCCAATTCATTCCAAAACCTCACTGGACCTGAACCAATTACCCTGGCAAGTCACATAACAACTGTAAAGCATAAATTGAGCAATAAATGGGGGAACATGGCTGTAATACTCAATACGACTGGACGGATCGTTACAATTCTAACCTCATGAGTGGTTTAGGGTCAAGAACCAAATAATTGCATATTATTATTATTAATGTGCGGTGTATATTTTGATTAACACCATAATGCACAAAGATGGACTTTCAAAGTTGAGGAAGAAAGTTAGTTTTTCTAACATGAGGGGGAGACATGATGAACAATTGAGAAAAAGTTATGTGGAATGAATTATCATTTGTACATCTAGATTCTCGAATAAAACAATATGAACCCGAAGTTCATAAAAATATAATTCATCTGCAATATATTGTAAAGCATGCCAGGCGCATTTGCTGAACAAAGAAAGTAACTATATTCTCACTGCAAATGCTCATATTATAATAAGTCCAAGAAGGACAAAGTCCATGGTACGATTAAAGCTTATAGAAAATTCGATTTCAAATAAAATTCTTGATAAAGAATATGAGCAAATAATCAAAATGATCATAATAAGAAGGCAAGTGATCTAGAAGATCACATGAAATAACACTTCATAAAATCTCAAGAGAGGTCCAGGTACCTGAAAATAAGAATGAAGAGATCTCTATGTTATGTCTTTATGAAAAAAGGAGGTTGAAACTGATATAAAATATTCGTCGATGACATCTATGATAGCGCTAAGTATAGATGAGGATCTTAAGTCTGTCAAATACAACCACAGAAATATTGGCTAAATGGAAGATATAAAATTCGAATAGAATTGGTTTCATATGAAAGACATGTAGTTGTGGACATGTAGTTCAAACACTCGAAAGTATAAAGTCAATAGTGTGTGCAATCACTTTCATGTATCTTATATGTCTAGCATGACATGAAAACTTGATATGCATCTAAAGTCTATTTAAATGGCTTATATGACTTAACTTATATGACAATACCTGAATGATTCAAATTGCTTAAAGCATACACAATTCTTGGTTTTGAAGTACCACATCCTAAGTGCAATTTGTGCACATATGTATCT
This sequence comes from Nicotiana otophora, assembly GCA_000715115.1. Classification (NCBI taxonomy): domain Eukaryota; kingdom Viridiplantae; phylum Streptophyta; class Magnoliopsida; order Solanales; family Solanaceae; genus Nicotiana; species Nicotiana otophora. The sequence continues at coordinate 37,772 of AWOL01S0002324.1, forward strand.
TGCTATAACTATAAGCATGATAATATGATAGCGAGAATCTCTATGGAGATATTGAAATGGCCATTCCACGACATTATATGAAGATATTACAAATCTAACAAGAATGATGATTTCCAGGTTCAACATATTCATTCAAGTTAATATGGTTGATTTGTTTATCAAATCTCTACCAATAATCTTTTGAAGATGGTGCACGAAATTGGGATGCGAAGACTCAAGAAAGTGAATTGATGCTCTCATCAGGCGGAGTTAATACACGTTGTACTCTTTTTTCTTTATAATATTTTGTCCCACTGGGTTTGTATTGTAAGGTTTTTAACGAGGCAACCAAAAGGCGTATTTCTAAACATGTGTACTCTTTTTCCTTCTCTAGAATTCTTTTCCCACTTGGTTTTATTTTAGTTAAGGTTTTAACGAGACACATTATCTGTTGAATGGACATTCAAGGGGAAATGTTATAAATAGAATTGTATTTAAGGAGAATGTCTATATTTTAGAGAGATTTTAGGGCTTGTTACTTGGTGGCTAAGTCACTTTTTTCCTATAAATAGAGGGGTCATATTTCATTGTAATTAATCCCAAATCAATAAGAATTTTCTTTCTACTTTTCTCTGCAATACTCTTCTTCTTCTTTTATTGTTTTATAACAGTCATATTATTTTAAATATCTATCAGACAATTTACATTGGATGGGCTGGACAAATAAATTTAAGTTTAAATTAAAAAATCTAAAACAATCTTAGAAGAATCTTTGAGATATTAATGGAGTATTCTGCCTCCACTCAATGGACTACTAAAAGAATAGCTGCAGCCAATTATTGCATTCTCTTGGGCAACATTGGTTCGATTAATAGACTTTACTTGTAATATGTTATAAATTGAACAGGAATGTCCAATCCAAAAGACTAGTCTATTAGATGAAGGAGCACATTCAACTTTTAAACCCATTGCGAATGCTATTCGCAAAAGAAATGAGGGACTAAAGTGATTCACAACAATCGTTCCCTTCTTGAGGAGCAATGACCTCGGGGATTTATACATAATAAGCGGTGGAATTCAATATTTACCTTTTTAGTCAGTATATATAGATTATACAATATTTATATACGGTTATGATAAAGATAGACACTCCAATCCTATCCAGGACTCCTAGCTTAACTTGTATCTTATGAGATTCTTTCTTATTTCCACAAGAGTCTTATGTACATAGAACTCTGTCTTCTCTCTTCCTTCTCCTCTTGTACTTGTATATAAACTTCTCTATTGTAGTCAATATACACAAGACTTTTACAATTCTTATCAACTCTTATATGGTATCAAAGTCCTAAAATAAACTCACACAAGTTGTCCTCCTTTTTTTCCAGAATTGGTGACAAAACACCACTATCTTTATCATCAACCTCTTCCTCACCCATCGTTCCAGTCAACCAGAGCAACATTGTTCAAGCCTCTCAACTCATCTCTTTCAATCCTCTCAGCCAACTCTCCTTGAAACTTTTAGGGAGTTCGAACTACTGCACTTCGAAATCTCAAGTCACCACACTTCTTTTTGGCTATGATCTTCTTGGATTTGTTGATGGTTCATCCACTCCTACACACACTCATATTCCAAATAAATATAACAAAGAAGTTTCCAACAATGCCTTTCGCCTTTGGCTAAGGCAAGACAGTCTGGCTCGCAATGCCATCATAACATCAGTTAATCCCACAATAGCACCTCTGATAGCTCACACATCCACTGCCAACCATGCCTGGAATATACTTCAAACCACCTATGGCAATAAATCTCATTCACTCATATTCAGCTTACGTGATAATCCTGCCAACCTAAAAAAGGACTCATGTTCAATTGGTGCATACATGAAAGAAATTAAATTTATCGTTGATGATTTCGCCTCTAGTGGTTCCCCATTGTCGGATGAAGAAATTGTCATTAAAGTACTAAGTGATCTAGGTTCTGACTACAAGGAACTCTCTGCTGCTATTAGGGCTAGATATAACCATATTTCCTTTGAAGAACTTTACAACAAACTGTTGGCATATGAAATGTTCATAAAACATTCAGAACCAAAGAGTGTCGCACCAATCATCACTGCCCAATTTCACCAAAAGTCCCATAACTCTAATTCCAAGAACAAAAACCCTATTACTTTCAATCGCAGGGACACTTCACAAGCTAACCCCAACCCCAACCATAACAACACCTCTCAGTATCCTACATCTTTCAATCCTTCTTATACTAATTGCAACAACCAACAACGTATACAATGTCAGTTATGTGATAAATATGGTCATATAGCCAAAGTCTATCGCTCAAGGTTTCATAATACAATTGAAGCTCAAGCCAACTTTACCAATCGTATGCCTTATGCTTCCAGCCCTTCCAACAACTAGATAGTTGATTCTAGAGTTTCTCATCACATTACCAATAGTTCTCAATCTCTATAGGCCTCTACTGAATTCCCATGCATGTATGAAATCATTATTGGAGATGGTAAAACTATTCCTATAACACACGTAGGCCACACTATTCTCTCCTCAACTCCCAATTCCTTTAAACTGCGTAATATTTTGTGCTCTCCTTACATTAAGAAAATATTAATTTCTGTAGCAAAATATTTTCGTCAAAATCTAACCTCTATTGAATTTTTTCCTTAATCTTTTCTTGTGAAGGATATGAACACAGGAGAATGTCCTCTGCAAGGTCAGAGTAATGGAGATCTCTACGAATGGCCAACTACATCAAGTTGTTCATTACCTAGTGTCCCAAAAGTTCATATCACCACACAAGTATCACCATCGCTCCATCTTTGGCGTGCTCGACTTGGTCACCCACAACCTCGCATCACTAAAGCTTGTATTTCATCTTTTAAAGCTTCCAGCAGTGAATAATGAGTCTTTCACCTTTTGCAATTCTTGTCTATGTAATAAAATTCACCGACTACCCTTTGGTGCAAACACTATTTCTAGTACAAAACCTTTGATGTTGTTGACTCTGATGTTTGGGGTCCCTCTCCTATCTCTTCTTTTGATAGTTTTCGTTTCTATGTGGTGTTTGTTGATCATTTTACCAAATAAACTTGGTTGTTTCCCATGAAAGATAAATCGATAGTTAAGGATATATTTCTGAACTCACACGCATGATAACAAATCAGTTTCATATGTCAATTAAAACACACTATACAGATGGAAGAGGCGAATTTGTTGCTCACAAGTCTCTTCTGTTGAATAATGGCATTCAATACCTAATAAGTCCTCCTTACACTCCGCAAATTTTTGGTACAGCAGAAAGAAAATATTGACATATTGTTGATACATCTCTAACCTTGCTTCACCATGCATCTATACCCCTCAAATTTTGGTCCCTTACCTTCCAAACTACCATTTACCTTATCAATCGTCTACCCGCGCCGCTACTCAATCTACAATCACCATTTCAATATCTTTTTAACTCCTCACCCAACCATCACAAACTTAAAGTCTTTGGGTGCCTTTGCTAGCCGTGGTTAAAACCATACACCTCTTCCAAACTTGATCCAAAATCTAAGCCTTGTTCCTTCATGGGATACTCCACTATCACTAACAGTTATGCTTGCCTTGATCTCTCTTCTTTCAAAGTGTATCTTTCCAAATATATTCTTTTTGTTGGACATATCTTTCCCTTCAAATCAAACTTGTTCACTCTTGCGCGAGCATCTTCTCCCAATATGGACTCTTAGCACTATCCTTCAGAAAGCCCTCCTTTACATTTCAACTCGCAAGCTGAAGCTGATACATCTTTCCCACTTCCTACACTTTCACACCTTGAACAACTTGATGCTCAGGTCACTCCAGAGATCACCTCAACTCCTACCATTGCGGGTGACATGCCACCAAAGATATTTATAAGTTTATCTTCTTTTTCACATGTATCTTCTACACCTAACTCAAATACTATTATGTCTTCTCCATCTCAATCATCATTGTCTCAACCACAGCCTAGGTTGCAATCTTCCAATCATCACATCACTAGAGCACAGAACAACATTTTCAAACCTAAGGTCATTGTTGACTACCTTGTTGTATCCTCACCAAAGCAGCTACCTCTTGCTCCTACCACATTTTCTCAAGCCAAGAGATACCTTGAGTGGCAGGCTTCTATGCATGATGAATTCATAGCTCTTCTTAAAAACAATACATGGTCTTTGGTTCCTAGCTCACCCTCACATAACATTGTTGGTTGCAAGTGGGTTTATCATGTAAAATATAAACCCGGTGGATCAATTGATCGATTCAAAGCTAGTTTAGTAGCCAAGGATTTTTATCAACATCCTGGGGTCGACTATCATCACACTTTCAGCCCTGTAATAAAACACGCTACTATTTGGCTTATTCTCACTCTAGTAGTGTCATTCAAGTGGCATTTACGTCAACTAGACGTAAACAATGCCTTCTTGCAAGGAACTCTCAATGAGGTTGTCTATATGCGGCAACCACTAGGTTTTGTCATCCTCGACTTTCCACAGCATGTCTGCAAGCTGCACAAATCCATTTATGGCCTTCGTCAAGTTCCTAGAGCTTGGTACAATGAGCTCAAAACCTTTCTTCTTTTCTGTGGGTTCCTTAGATAAAAATCAGATGATTCTCTACTTATAAAATACTCTCCTAACTCGCTTCTATTTGTCACGATCTATGTTGATGATATTGTGGTCACTGGTTCCAATTCCGCTCAAGTCCAAACCACCATTCAACTCCTAGGTGATAGGTTCTCCATTAAAGACCTTGGTCCCTTGCGTTTCTTTCTTGGAGTCGAAGTTCTACGAAATGCACATAGTTTAATTCTCACTCAAAGTGGCTTTATTGCTGATCACCTAGAAAAGTTTAGCATGCTACACTCCAACAGTGTTGGCATACCGACGTCAGGCAATGTAGCACTCTCATTGAATGATAATTCCAAACGTGTTGATGCCAAACTATATAGGCAAGTTGTTGGTTCCCTATAATACCTAACCTTTACTCGACTGGACATCTGCTTTGCACTATACAAACTTGATCAATTTCAGCATGCACCTAGTTGGAAGCACTGGCAGAGTTCCTAATGACTTCTACGCTACCTGAAGGGCACTATCATATATGGTCTCCATTTAAATCCCAGTAGCTCACTCAAACTTCAAGCATACTCGGATGTTGATTGGGGTGGACTTCCTGATACGAGGCATTTGACTTCAGCGCATGTTATCCTTCTTGGAAACAATCACATAAGTTGGTGCTCCAAAAAGCAACGGACAGTTGCTAGATCCTCCACAGAAGCTGAATATAGAGTTGTTGCTGAAGGAGCTTCACATTCCAATATCCAGTCCTCCTATGGTGTTTTGTGACAACATTGGTGCTACTTACCTTAGTCGCAACCCAGTTTTTCATAGTCGTATGAAATAGGTAGCTATCGATTTTCACTTGGTTAGAGATCAAGTGGAACGCAATGAGCTCTTTGTTAATCACATACCCACTGGCGATCAACTTGATGATGCCTTAACAAATGCCTTGCCTAAATGATCATTTACATACTTTGTCAACAAGATTAGTCTCAAGGAGATTGAGCCCATCTTGAGGGGCATGATAATCATAGACACTCCAATCCTATCCAAGACTCCTAGTTTAAGTTGTATCTTATGAGATTCTTTCTTATCTCCACACGAGTCTTATGTACATAGAACCCTGTCTCCTCTCTCCCTTCTCCTCTTGTACTTGTATATAAACTTCTCTATTGTAATCAATATACACAAGCCTTTTACAATTCTTATCAACTCTTATAGATTATACATATATTATACAAGGATTATATGTATGTATGTATATGTATATATATATATATATATATATATATATATATAGGTTATTTTAAGTTTAAACGCATGAGTAGGAGGCTATTTAAGTAAATTCTACTTTTCTCTTTTCTTTGGGTGCGGTTGGTCATGAATTACACTCCTTCCTGGATTCAGATCATCACTCCTCTCGAATTGATATAGACTGAACATGAGAGTTCAACTCAAAAGATTAGCCTATTAAGTGGGAGAGCCCATTTTACCAATACATTACATGTAACGACCCAATCGGTCATTTCGACTTTTAGAATCTCGTTTCCCTAAATAAAACTCCCCGAATATATTTTTAATGATTTATGACTTTCGGGGATGGTTGGTTCGGGATTTGTAAGTGTTTGGATTGAAATCGAAACACTTGGTTCCTTAAGTTAGCCTTAGAAGGACAAGTTTGACTTCGTTCAACATTTTGAGAAAATAACCCTGGAATCGGAATTTGAAGGTTCAAGTCGGTTCGTATGTTAATAAGTGAACGAGTCATATTATAAGTGATGTAGGGTCTAAAGAGAGCCCTAAGTCTTAATCAAGTTGGAAATTACATGATAGACTAAAGTTCCAAATGAGTACACACAAAAACCTAATTTTGGACGAGCATGCCTATATATATAAGGAGTTATATAGTGGACAACCTATCAAATGAAAGATCTTCGGGTCTAGTTTCTAACGCTTTCAACCGTTCGTCATTTTGATATTTCTACAAGGACTTATGGACATATTAGTAAAAGGTGTCCAGCAAGGCAAAACTTGTAATATGAGGTACAACCTACACAGCGCAAGGTACAACTCGCTGAAGCACCTGTGCCTTTATAAGGCAGTCACGGGCAGCCGCCATTTTTGGGGATTTTCTTGAGCTAGGGATTGGTTCTTTCATGGTGGATTCGACCTTGGGGACTACTTAAGAATACAAGGTTAGTTTGTTTTGGATATTTTAAGTTAATAGCATCCTATTAACACTATTATGAACAGCCTTCAATCTTTGAAATCCCTAGAAATCTTTCAAGTTGTTCAAGAACACCCTATTTTCCAAACATTGGAATTTCAAGGAAAAGCTTCAAGAAGGTAATACTAATTCTTCAAGCTCACTTCTTATGAGTCGTTGAGAGTAATTCTAATATTTCTTTCAAGTTGTTATGGTTGAATAATTGATTTCATAAACTCTAGTTCATGGAATGAACAATGTTCTTGAGAAAATGAGGGAAAGATAAATAGTATTCTTAGAAATGAAATTAAAGGATGCAATGAATCTATGGAATCATTTTCTAGCTTAGTTGGAAGTATTCAACTAAGTAATCACCAAATTGAATGTTTTGGAAATGTTGATTAAGGAAGATGATGAATAGTAATTTGGCGGTGTTGAAGAATTAATGTAGTATCATTGATGACTTCAAATGGGTATTGAATGATAAGAGTGGAGTTGAATGTGCTAGTAAGTGAACCTATTAGACGATTTGAGCTGGAGGCTTGTAGCCAACTTGAGAGCCATAAATGGATATTGATAAATATGTTTGAGTCATATTTTGGTAGTAATTGGGATTGTAATTGTATATATCAATTTGTTGGTGGCGTATGAGCATTTTACTCTATGTTACGATGTGGAAGAGGATTAAAAGCTTGTGAATGTTAATAAAGCGAAAGCGAGTTTTGGAGCGTTGGGCATCGGTAGAGTTATTGGAAAGGCTTGGGAGCCGGCTATGGAACTTTGGAGCGAGGTAAGTCTCTTGTCTAATCTTGTGAGGGGAAAATTACCCCATAGGTGATTAAATTAATAATGGTTGCTAATTGTGGGGGCTACGTACGCACGAGGTGACGAGAGTCCGTGCGTAGCTACTATTAATGCTAAAGTCCGGGTAGTTTAGGACACAAAGCATGAATTACTTGTGTAAATTGTATTCTTTATTTAATTGAATTATTTGATATATAAATTGTGAATTGTTAGTAAATATAATAAAGATGAAAATCTCATATGCTTAATTTTCTGTTTAAATTAATTAACTATTTAAAGAAATTGTTCATCCTCCCGAATTTATCTTATAATGAATATACTCTCCTTCCGGAGGTACATAAGAAAATGTCCTCCTTTCTTGTGGAGCGGGCCGAACGCCTCGGCATGATAGATGCATCTATGGATCGCGCCGCACGTCCCTCG
>AWOL01S0002324.1:46363-145608 GCA_000715115.1 Nicotiana otophora
GGCTTGTAGCCAACTTGAGAGCCATAAATGGATATTGATAAATATGTTTGAGTCATATTTTGGTAGTAATTGGGATTGTAATTGTATATATCAATTTGTTGGTGGCGTATGAGCATTTTACTCTATGTTACGATGTGGAAGAGGATTAAAAGCTTGTGAATGTTAATAAAGCGAAAGCGAGTTTTGGAGCGTTGGGCATCGGTAGAGTTATTGGAAAGGCTTGGGAGCCGGCTATGGAACTTTGGAGCGAGGTAAGTCTCTTGTCTAATCTTGTGAGGGGAAAATTACCCCATAGGTGATTAAATTAATAATGGTTGCTAATTGTGGGGGCTACGTACGCACGAGGTGACGAGAGTCCGTGCGTAGCTACTATTAATGCTAAAGTCCGGGTAGTTTAGGACACAAAGCATGAATTACTTGTGTAAATTGTATTCTTTATTTAATTGAATTATTTGATATATAAATTGTGAATTGTTAGTAAATATAATAAAGATGAAAATCTCATATGCTTAATTTTCTGTTTAAATTAATTAACTATTTAAAGAAATTGTTCATCCTCCCGAATTTATCTTACAATGAATATACTCTCCTTCCGGAGGTACATAAGAAAATGTCCTCCTTTCTTGTGGAGCGGGCCGAACGCCTCGGCAGGATAGATGCATCTATGAATCGTGTCGCACGTCCCTCGGCAATGTACATGAAACTCTGGATCGGGCCGTACGACCTCGGTAGAAATCGTGCTTAATAATAATAATAATTACACGATACTTTGATAGTTTATTTCAGCTTGTGAAGCTAATTAAAATTTGGAAATTATTGGAATTTAAAGAATTTATTTATCTCTGTTTATTAAGAAAATTATTGTTATTCCTGTAAATGAGGCTAATTGATAAATTAGAAATTTATTGGAACTGAAGAAATTTAATTACTTCTGCTGGTTCAATAAAATTAATGTTAACTCTGTGAATCACGTTGATATAATATATTTATATTTGCATGATTATTTAATATTATTGACCCATAGTGAGTGTCAAAGTTGGCCATTTCGCCTCTACCTCTTCGAGATTAGGCTTGATACTTACTGGGTACACGTTGTTTTCGTACTCATGCTGCACTTGCTGCATATTTTATTGTGCAGGTACATATATGTCTATGCGGCCTTGTGGGCGCAGAGATGTGGTTAATAATTGTGGTGACATAGGTGAGCTGCATTTTATATTACGATCCGCAGCCAACAGAGTCTCCTTCAGAGATATTACATTTTTCTGTCTAATTTATATTCTGGACAGATGCTGTATTGTATTTTAATTCCCTAGTAAATGCTCATGCACTTGTGACACCGGATTTTGGGAATGGTTGTGAATTATTTAGAAATTTAGTTGCTAAAAATGTTTATCATTTACTCTATGAGTTTTATCTTTATTATTTTATTGAAGAAGTTTTTGATTTCAAAAACATTACAATGGGTAACTATGCTAAGTATGTAATGTTGGCTTGCCTGACAGCGATGTCCGGCGCCATCACGATCTTTAATAGATTTTGGGTCGTGACATTGCACATACTATTTGCAATCAAGGGGGGGACTTAATTAATTGGTTTAAGTTCGCCTTCACTTGAGGACCAATGATTTCACCACTTCTTTATCCAGGCTGCCACTCCTTGCAGCCCTCATGCCTAATTAGTCATGGCTAGCATTTCATTTTCATTTTCAAAATCAGTGGCGTAGCCATATAAAGCGAACGTTGGTCATTTGAACATCTTTCATCGAAAAATGACATTGAATATGTAAAAAACTTTTAATGTGTATATAGGTCGAAACACACTTTTTGTACATACGTACATACATATACATATACTTTAAACCCTAGAACCTTGAACACGCTTGCCGAAATTTCTAGTTTCGTCATTGTTAATCTAAATCATGGATCTGAAAATTGCTATTAAGATAGCTACATACATACATACATACATACATACATATATATATATATATATATATATATATATATATATAGGTAGCAACTCCAACTATATTATTGTAGCTATAATGCCTATAGGGCAAGTACATGGGAGATCTCACTCCAAGGTATTTGGATCTTTTGATACTATGCATGCATGATCAGATCTCAAATACTAGCCTCCTTCCTAGGCTGCTCCTACATATGAATATGTCAACAAAAATATCAAGGTATTCAAATTTCTGTATTCTTTAGAAATCTACACAAACACCTACGTTGCTCGGATTCTTCAAATATATTGTCGGGTGCATATCGAATCTCCAAAACTAATACACTCTTTTAGGATTTAACACGGGTACGACAATATTTTTGAAGAGTCCGAGCAGTATTGACAAATACAATGTGCCATCTCTTAGGTTGCACTTGATGAATAAGAAGGCAAAGAAAGAGAGAGCATTGTGTTTATTGTTGAATCTGATTCCTTCTTACTATACTGAATCTGCTCCTTATTATTGTCTACTGTGCTCAGTCCTAGTTGCAAATCAGCCAACCAATCTGTTTCGCTTAACCTCTTGTCTCTTTTCATCTGCACGTCAAAATTAATATAAGAAGTAAAGCAACAATTAAAACAAGTGGAAAATCTTCCATTTGACAAGTGAGTTATTGCTTAGCAACAACAAAACAAATTTCATACTTAGCACATTAACCTTTGATTTCATAAACTAATACTCAAGTTAAACTAATTGAATGCTCTAATTATAAGTGTTTAACTTCTATACACTAACAGTATAAAAATTTCTCTTTATACTAACACTTGTATTATGGTAGGGTCAATGTTTTAAAAGGCGGGGGCGTGAGGTGGGACATTTTAACTCTGACGAGGCGAGGCGTAAACCCTGAGACATGGGGCGTAAGTCCCATGGATCTTTAAAGTTTACTAATTTTAAGAATTTTAAGATAGTATAAAATAAAAAATAATTATAAAAATTACATCAAAGTCACAAAATTATAACAAATAATCTATTTAAAATATTTATAAATTATAAGTCAACTATGAATAATACGAAAATCATGACATATATCATAATATGCAAATTAGATGCAACGTCGTTAGAACTCAAACATCAAAAGTAATGTATTCGATACAAAATCTTATACCTATCTCTTAAGGAGTAATGAATCTTGAAAGAATTTCGATATTATAAATTAATTTTTTTTAAATATTCCTTTTATTTAATATGCTTTCTATTTAAAAGAGAATTTATATAAAAACATAATTCACAATTTAAATATGATTCTCTAGCACCATTTATTTTTAAGTTTCAACAAGTTAATAAAGGGACACATAAGTCACCATACAATATACTATGATAACTAATTATTTGTAAATAGTTAATAGTTAATATTGAGCTATTAATTTAATAAGTATTATATCTCGTAAATATGAAAAAAATAATATTTATGAAAATAATTATAAAACAATTATGGACTATTATATCATAAAGACATAACAAAAGTTAATAAATAGATACTTTTTAAATGAAAGATTTATTTAATATTTACTATCATAGCAGTCTTAGTGGATAACGTGCAACAATATTTATTTTAATTATGATATAAAATACTCTCAACTTAATGATTTAAGATTAAGAAAAAAGTAATTTTGAATAGTTAACGATTTATTAAGAAATTTTATGGATTTACAAGGTTAGTTACACACAATTGCATAAAGTTCTATCTACGCTGGGTGTTGGGCGTATCTGGGGCGTAATCCCCGACAACCGAGGCGTAAGTCTCACGGAACTAAGCCCCACCCATAATCCCAGGGGAATTTTACGAGTGCTCCGCCCTGGTGCGAGTCCCAATTCTGCCTTTTAAAATAGAGGGTAGGGTGTCTACATCACACTCTTAAGGTGCGGCAGTTTTCCGGGCCCTGCGTGAACGCGGCATGCATTATGCACCGGGCTGCCCTACATACTATGAGTAATTTAACATGTTATAACTGAATTGCTGTATTATTTTTCCAGGTAACTTGTTCTACTTATTACTGCTAGTTACTTGTTTTATCTTTCAAGTGGCCTACTAGTATAAAAACTCGGTTACATATAGAAGTAAAACTCAAACTAAATCTGAAAAGATTTACCTCAAGTCTGAAAGGACTCACAAACTTTGGCTCAAGGCTATTGTATCTGCACCTCCACTTGGGTTGTTGTACAAAATTATTTTGTTGAAACAAAGATTGAGAATTCTTATTGGAGGAAATATTTGACAAAGAAACCCTCTTTCCCTTCCCATATTGATTTTCCTTAAATTCACTAATTGGAGGCCACCGTTTTTCTTCAAGAAAATGGCTTTGTCTAACAGGACCTATTTCATGGTTTCCAGTCTGCAAGATTTTCATTCTGAACAAATTGTTGGTTCCTTGATTGGAAGACCATTCCAAATATCTGTATATATGAGCAAATTGAGTAAGAATATGGATAGTTATGAACGTTAGATAAAGAGAATTTCATGCTTCTCAAAATCTTAAGAGCAATGCGATACATATTACTCTCTCCGTTTCATTTTATGTGAATTTATTTGATTAAGCACGGAATTTTGAAAGAAAGAAAAACTTCTGAAATTTGTGGTCGTAAAAATGCCATGATATTAGTGTAGCTATAAATCATGTTAATAAGGATATAAAATGAAAAGTTTAAAGTTGAATTTTTTTCGAATATAAAAAGTTGTCATCAGTTATTAAACTGATAAGAACAGATATTATACTTGATCTTAGCCAAAAGGCCGAGAAAATTATAATAAAATGGATTAGAGGGAATACTAATTAACTAGGTCACCTGGAAAATTTTTCCTTTGTCTCATGTCGATGTCTGGAAAGTGAATTTTGGAAATGGTGGTTAACGTTATCATCATCATTAAAATTCCTTGCTAATACAATTGCACCGTTCTTCATTTTGAAGTCTTGAAGAGGGTTAAATCTTTGGCTTAAATTTCCACAGAAATAACTTTTTCCTTGCATTGCTCTATGAGCATGGCCTAGTACTGTCAAAAAGAAACACCATGTAAGTTCAATAGAAAAAGGGCCTACAGAAATTAGATGTATACGTTAGAGGCAGGCCAGGATTTAAACATATCGTTTGAACTTAATACTATTTCCAGTGGTGTGCCAAACGAGATTCAATTCCCTTTATCGGAAAATATTGTGAACCTTTTTTTATATATAAACTATTAAATGTCCTTCACATAAACAAAATAGTCTAGTGTAGTGATGAGAGGATTCAAAAAGTTGCTAAGGTTTAAATCCCAACTATATCTATGACAATCTCGTAATTTTGGCTCCACCATTAATTCTATTGCCTATCTTAAGAATTGCATAATATTAATGATAAATACTTACCCGCTATTAATTAAAATGAGAATTCATATTACTTAGCATAAATATGTGTATGAAAGACAATTATGGATTCGTTGAATCTTCTTGTATAAATTTCTGGCTCGGCTAATGAGCGACTTTTCCTATCTTAAGAATTGAATAATGCCTAGGAAATGCTTGTAGCAAAAGAAGGAAAAACTTTGCAATCTTTTTAGGATTTTACCTTGTCCAAACTCTCCAAGTTTCTTGCTTCGATACATCTGCAGATGACTTTTTACATGGGCAATGCTGAGTCCTCTCACATTCATCATCTGAAGAACCAATTTTGGAGTAGCTCCTACAAATATACAAAGTACTAAATTTAACAAAAAGCCAGCGCCCGAAGTCTCTTAAGAAAGAACAAATTAATATCATGTTTACACTAAACAAATTTAAGTTATATACATTCTCAAGGTAAATATAGTTTTTTACACTATCACGTGAACCAAAGGATATCTCGGTAAGCCTCCTTAAAATATGAAATTTACAATATTATAAATAAGATAGTTTACCTGCTATGACAGGTATATGTGATCCGATAGTGTAAAAAATGCATAGTCAGTATATTTTTACAAGAGTTTAAATTATATACATCGTCAGTGTAAGTATATTTTTTAACAATATCATGTCAATCAAATGATATCTACGGTAAGCCTCCTTAAATGTGAAACAATCTTGAAAATAAGACAACTTATCTTCTATGACAAGTAGGGTGACCCGATAGTATAAAAATATATCATCAATATATTTTGAAAAGGGTTTAAGTTTTATACATGGTCAGTATAAAAATATTTTTTTAACAATATCACGTCAACCAAAGGATATCTATAGTAAGCTTCCTTAAAATGTGAAATTTATACCTGCTATGATAGGTATATGTGACCCGATAGTATAAAAAATGCATCGTCAGTATATTTTTAAAAGAATTTAAGTTATATATATCGTCAGTGTAATTATATTTTTTTTAACAATATCACGTCAACCAAAGAATATCTATGGTAAGAGCCTCCTTAAAATGTGAAATTTATAATCTTGAAAATAAGATTACTTACTTGCTATGACAAGTATATGTGACCCGATAGTATAAAAAATGCATCATCGATATATTTCTAAAAGAGTTTAAGTTATATACATCGTATATATTTTTTTAACAGTATCGCGTTAACCAAAGGATATCTACGGTAAGCCTCCTTAAAATGTGATATTTATAATCTTGAAAATAAATTTGTTTACCAATTATAACAAGGTATATGTGACCTGATAGTATAAAAATTTTACACTGACGGTGTATACCTACATTTTAAAGTAGAAGGTGTACTTACTTTCTTGACCACCTAGTCTTTCAATGGCACGAACAAAAGAGAGATGAAGGTCAGGAGTCCAACGAAGCCTTGGCAATTTTGATCGAACATATTGCCTAACTCTGCTGCTCTTATTTTCATAATTTCCAATATCCTCAGAGCTACTGTTTCCTTCTGCTGTTTTCTCAATCATGTCATCACTAAGTTCAATGGTTTCATCAGTTTCCCTTTTGTTATTATCTTCTTCATTCAAATCAATGGAATATGACACCTTTTCCATATATTCCTCACTTGCTATTAACCTTAGTTAAACATTACTACAAAGAGTTTCTTGATGCAAGAACAGGCCTGAATTGGTGTATTTACAAAACAAAAAATAGGAATCAATATGTTGGAATAAAAGTAAAACATATCGAAATAAGAGAATAAAATAACTACGCTTCAGTTTTAAACAAGTTCAGGTTGATTATATGAGTCCGCATTGACGATGCTACTCTATCTAATCACATCATGATGCCAAATGTTATACACATACAAAGTATTAGGAATTCTCAATATTTTTGAAATCTATAAATTGACATAAGAGAATATTTGTGGTGTATAGAGCATAAACTACCACGTAAAGCCTACAACATGAAATTTCAATTCTAGTGAACAATTTACATTTTAAGTGTTTTTCTTTGGGAGAGGAGAAATCTCCTTTCGGTTTATTAGGAAATGAGGATTAACTTGTTTATTGTTTGTAGTTAAATCACATACCAATTTCTATGCTTTTAAAAACAAATTGCTTATTTAAAAATTCCATAAATCACAATCTTTTGTAACGACCTAGATCTAATTGCTAAGTTATTGTCCGCTTTGGCCCGATCCTCTGGCCCGCCTCAAGGCTTTCGGGCCTTGCGATTTTGACAACTTGAATTTTAATTCAAAAGGTGTCTCAACGGTTGAACTATTATCCTTATATAGCCCCCAAATTTTCATCTCATTTCGATGTGCATTTGCTTAAGAAAAGTTTCACAACGAACTTCTTTCGAGTTCAAAGTCAGCTACTTTTTATACTTGGAAGTATATAAAAAGCATACCCCCTCTGTCCCAATTTGTTTGATGCATTTTGGATTTTGAGAGCATAACGAGTTTTTCTTTGTTCACGATTCTGTTTGACCCAATATTTAGATTCGGGTTCAACCAATTAAATTTAAATAAAATAGAAATAATTTTAGCCAATATTAATATCCAAAAGATATGTTAACTGATTTTGTAGTAAGATAATATGTGTGTTTGATCGAATGTCAATAAATATGGACAATACTAACAATATTTAATGACTCAAAAGGAGGAGAATAGCATTAAATAACAACAAATAGCAATGAATGGCATTTAAGTAAATAAGAACATGCGAGTCACCTGAAAGGAGGTGAGATCTGTGGATATTCCTTTTGACAATGATGAATGATTGATGTGCCTTTGAACATTAAGGTTGTTCTTGGATCAAGTGGAAAAGTTAGGCAAGAATCTTAGTAAAAAGATATTTTTCGTGTGCTTTCAATAAAGCCAAATTCTCTCTATAAAGTCAATGTGTTTTCTTACAAGTGAATATCTTATGTCCCCTATCCTTGTATCTCTTTCTATTTATAGGGAACATTTACCTAGAATACCCTAATAGTACATGTACAGAGAATATCCACTAGAATATTCTCCTTCGATCTTGATCTTCGTTGACTCTTCGACCTTGATCTTTAATAGATTCGTCAACCTTTCCCTTCTCTTCTTAAGAGATCACTTCGTCCTTGGGCATGCCTTTATCGAAGTCGTATTGTGTGGCAGTCCACGAGTGCCTCCTTAATGCTAACACGGTTTGATCATGTCAAAGGTAACTTTTGACCCATACAGTTAGTCCATCTTCTTATTGAGGTCGTCCTCGCAGGTGAGTTCAATGAGTGGATAATGTCGTTCGTGGTCAAACTTATCGAGTATACTACAAGATTCATAGTCGTCATCGCGAACATGCAACGTGGCCCTCTGTGGGCCACATATTTCAAATTCTTCAGGTTTCTCGGGTAATTGTTGGAGTTATCTTGTCCAAGAGTTTGAGTGATGTCATGACATCATGCATCATTATGATACATGTTCCCGATGCGTTGCTTCGATTCATGTGTGACCATTGATTGGATCTTCCGTTTTGATTCTGGTGCCAATTATGACGAGTCATTTTGGGTTTAGTGCCATGATTTCTATAAGTAGAGGTTCTTGGACCTAAATTTGAAAATTTTGTTCTTTTAACTTTTCGAAACACCAACTTTCTTCTCTGCATCGTTTTTCTCTGAATCTCTCTTCCCTGTTTCTTTGCCCTACATCATCCCCCAATCTCTCCCTTTCGTATTCTTCATCATCATCTTGAATCATTTCTAACTTGCCCTCAGATGCTGGTGAAGGGAGTTGCATTTCTCCCTTGGCAGTTGTGTTTCCCTCCCATGGGGAGAGTGTTTCTTCCATTGCTGAGGATGAAGCTTTTCCGTTAGTGGAGGAGATAATCCCCCGTAACCCCGACGTCACTTCTGATCTCATCCGATCACCGAATGCTGCACCTAGGATTTTTCTATCGACGATGACGTCCAAAGAATTGGCGGAATTCAAAGCCAAGTTTAGTGTTCCAAATCACGTCGAATTGATCCCAGTCGAAGGGGACGCGGTGAATGTTAATCTCCGTGGATACATCGCTCTATATGCCTACCCCTTCCTCATCGGTTATTCGTTCCCCCTTCTTCCATTTGTGGAAGAAATTTGGCGTCACTACGGTGTCTGCCCTGCTCAGCTTGCATCGTATGTATACAAGATTATTAGAATGCTGACTAAATTTGCCAAGCTAGCTGGGGTCGAATTGACGCTGCGGCATTTGGTGCATCTATTCGCCCCTAGCTTATATAGGAGAACGATGTTGAACCTACGCCACTGTGGAGGCAAATGCTTGGTGGTGAAGACGTACGACAAGGCCACTCGTCAGTTATGGCTCAACTTCTTCTATCAAAACTGAGGACGTTGTGGCTAACATTGATGGTTATGCTAAGTCTTGAAACTACACACATAAGCACCATGTTTTTATCTTTATTCTTTTACTTGCTCTTAGTTAGATGAAGGATTTTCCCTTTCTTGCAGCCAATAACTAGCCTCCTCTTTTAGTCATGCGCATTTTCGATTGGGTCTAGAAAGTCCTCCCCCATGTCGTAGGAATCCATGACTGGCCGAGATTCTTCAAGAAGTTAAATCCGGCTCTTTTCATCGACAGGTAACTTCTTATTCGTTGTAAGTTTATTCATTCTACTAACTTCAATGTTTGTCTCTTTACCTGGCGGGGGTCTTCTTGGAGGAGTCGGGCGTCGGTGCCCTCCTTCGGACTAAGGCTGATATGCCTTCAGCTTATGCCCCCGTTACGACCAATGCACCTTCCGTACCTGCCCTTGCCTTGGCTACCGTAGTCCAAGAGCCTATCTTTATTCCATCTACTGCTTCTGCTCCTTAACGTTTTTCACTGGTTGACGAGGATGATGATGTCTCCCCTGATGATGGGGTCTAATGCCCCGTTAGAGGAGTGTCGTAAACACGGGAGGATAGAGACCAATAGCCATTGACTTAGAAGAGGGCGACTTCGTTCTTGGAGAGACGACCATATTGCATGTTAGAGATAGCAATGGGATGGATTTCGAGGCCCCACACCTAGAAGAGGTGAATGTCGATGCACCGGTATGTCCCGAGGGGGAGACGGTCGAAGGGGGGCGCTTGACGACGGCTTCGCACTTTTGAGACAAGATGAGGCTTCATCCTCTAGGCCTGCAGTAGATGTCTTCTTGTCTGCTGGTGACAAAGGGAAGACCGTTGTTGAGGAGGACGTCAGATCTAACTCTGATATGGATCTGGACGAGTTGAGTATGATTGATGAGGGGCTTACTCAACTTGAGGTGAGGTTGAAGGGGGGCTCTAGGACTATTATGATCCCAATGGATCGTAATCTGCTTGTAAATGGAGGTAATCCTTGCCCTTGATCTTCTCTATTATGAGATTAAGGGTATGACCCTCGAGAAGATAAACGACAGTACCCTGTTGAATAACATTGTTAGTCTCTCTCTTAGGGTATGTACGACTATCGTCTGTTCCTTTCCTTATGCCTTAGTTTCTTCGAAAGTTCTAACATTGTTTCTTCATTTTGTAGATGGTTATTCTAGAGATTAAGAGTTCCTGGTGGGAGAAGAGGCGTAAAGAAATTTATGTGAAGCTCAAAGATAAGTATATGATGTGCCGTGGAAAGTACCAAGAGCTCCGGGATTGATTTTCTGAAGGTGACAATGTGCGAGCCCAGAGGGAAAACTTGAAGAAGAAGGATGGAGAGCTGATGCAGGCCATAGAGAAGTGTAGCGTCTTCGAAGGGACGTTGAGGAGAAAAGAGGAAGAGCTCGAGCTTAGTAGTGGTGTAGAGGCCCAATGCAGTTATCTTCAAGCCCCAGTGGTCCAGCTGCGAGCCCAACTTGAAAAGTGCCAGTTCAAGGCGGAAGTTCTTGGCGGTGAGATTTTTGAGAAGCAGGAGGAGCTTGAGAAGGCGAAGTCTTCTCGGATGGAGGCTGAGAGTCAAGTGGAGTTCCTCGAGTTGGCGAACCAAACCCTTCATTCCGAGCGGGATAATGACTTATCGATGGCGAGGGATAAGGAGGACCTACTTGAGGAGAGGATCGGGGATTTGGAAAAGGAAACCTTTGATCTTTATGAATGCGTTTCTGCTTTGGAGGTTGAGAAGGCCCAACTGTTTGCACGACCTTCTTCGTCTAATACTTCTGGCTTCCCCAACATCCCCTGTGAGCTGTATGAAGAATAGATTCATGTTGAGGCCCTACTGGATGTGTTTCATGAGTTGCATGCGACGGGCTCTATTTCTGGGGTGGCCTTTGAGGATGCTCGGGTCAAGGCTCGCGAGGCTCGACTTTCTTGTGGCTACGACCCTGCTATGCCTCGTCTTAGCAAAGAGGATGATAATGTGGAGGATGCCATGGATCATCTTGAGGAGGATGCTTAGTACAATTTTATATACCCTCAAGGTGAGGATGGAGAGGACGCTAAAGGCCGGGACAATGATCGTGTCAATAGTCATGGTGGCGATGTTGCTGAAGGTCGGGCTGATGAGGACGTCGTGGGTCGTGATGGCGATGGCCAGTAGTTCTTTTTTAGCATTTTTGTGTGTTTTGGTTTGGCGTCTCCAAGAGCCTGTGTAACAAACTTTTGTCTATGAATATCAAAGTTGATTTTTTCTTTATTTATGCCTATCTTATTTGCCGTGATTTGTTTCTATACTTGTATGTTTTGTTTCTTCATATTTTTGTTGTCGTCCTCTAGCTATCCTAGACCTTGGGCTGAATAGCCATAGGCTGAATCATCCATTTGTCTACATAGATTGAGTATGTATCCTTAGTTGGATCGATAGGTTAAGTTTGAATTTGGTCGGACTTAGCCTTTTGTTTGGTTGCATTCAACCTTCTATCGAGATGTGGCCGAGGGCCAGTAGATGCTGTTTGAGTTTGGTCGAACTTAACCTTTTGTTAAATCACGACCTAGGGATGGTAGGTGTTATTCGAGCTTGGTCGAACTTAACATTTTGTTAAATCACGGCTGAGGGCCGGTATGTGTTATTCGAGTTTGGTCGAACTTAACATTTTGTCAAATTGTGTCCGAGGGACGGTAGGTGTTATTTGAACTTCATCAAACTTAACCTTTTGTCAAAGTATGGTCGAGGGCCGGTAGGTGTTATTCGAACTTGGTCGAACTTAACCTTTTGTTAAGGTGGTTTTAATAAATGTAAGTTTTCATTACTATTACGTTGTTGTTTTGATTACATAATTTGAGAAAGTTACAACTTTCGGCATTGGCTAGTGTTCCAGTCCCAATATCGGTCTATCTAGGCCCTTCATTGTTCGACTTAGAGGGTATTAAGGAATCGGGAAATGAAAGAGAAACTAGTATGTTCTTTGCATACTTCGACTCGAAGTGTCCCTTTTGTCGCTTCATTAAAAACCTCCTTGAGAAAACCCTAATGTGACAAAACTCAAGTGAGAGAAAAAGAGTACGACGGGGGAGGGGGCACTTCTTCCTTTTTAGAAGTTGAAGTATTTGAGGTGGCTGATGTTCCAATTGTTTGGTAATTATTTTCCTTCCATTGTCTCTAGTTGGAATGAACCCTTGTTTGCTTTGGCTATAATTTTGTACGGACCGTCCTAGTTTGTTCCTAGTTTGACTTCCTGTGAATCTTTGCTTGCTTGGGTTTTGGCCTTGAGTATGTTATCTCCGACTTTAAGCGGCCGGACCTTTGCCTTCTTGTTGTAGTAACATTCCGTTTGCTACTTTTGGGTGAATATTCTTATGTACGCCATATTTCTTCACCTTCTACTCTCGTCATTGCTAGTGTTGCCTTCACATGAGTACTTTAGGTTGGGTTCTCCGACCTCGACTGGTATAACTGCTTCAATTCAGTAAACCAAAGAATATGGAGTCTCTCATGTGCTTGTCTTCGGGGTGGTTCTATACGCCCACAATACTTCTGGGAGTATTTTCGGCTCCAATCCCTTGGCGCGTTCGAGGTTTTTCTTCATGATGTTTAATATGGACTTGTTGGAGAATTTTGCTTGACTATTAACTGTTGGATAATAAGGGGTTGAAAGTATTCTCTTAATATTCCATTTCTTGAGGAATTTGGCAGTTTTCTTTCCTGTGAACTGGGGTCCATTGTCGCAACTGATCTCTTTGCTTAGGTCGCATCGACAGATGCTGTTTTTTCATATGAAGGTGATTACATCTTGTTCGCATATTTGGGAGAATTCTCCCGCTTCCACTCATTTAGAGAAATAGTCAGTTAAAACTAAATAAAACTGTACATTACCTCGCCTTGCTGGGAAGGGGGCCACGATTTCCATTCCCCACTAAACGAACGTCCTTAGAGAGGTGACTGAGTGAAGATGTTCGCCTGCTTGGTGAATTATTGGGGCGTATTTATGAAATTGTTTGCATTTATTCACAAATTTGGAGGTATATTTTTTCATGGTGGGCCAGTAGTATCCTGTCTATATGAGACACCTAACGAGCACTCGATCGCCGGAATGAGCGCCGCAACAGACTTTCCTGGACTTCTTCGAGGACGCGCTAGGTTTGGTTTGGACCCAAACACTTTGCGAGAGGGCCGTTGTATGTTCTCTTGTATAAGTTGTTATGAAGTAGATTATATCTGGTTGCCTGCATTCTTAGTTTTTTGGCTTCCTTTTTGTCGTTTGGGAATGTGTCGTCCTGCAAGTAGGTGATAATATAATTGCGCCAATCCCAAGATAAACTTACATATCTTACCTCGCTTTGGTCCAACAATGAGTTGAGGAGGCCGACTACACTATTATCCCCGGTCATGATGCTTTTGTAGGTTGCGGCCAATTTGGTGAGGATGTCCGCTTCGACATTCTGGGCATGCGGGATCTGGTCGAGCTGGCATTAGTCAAACTTGGGCAGTAGCTTACATATCTCGATTTGATATTTTTACAACCTTTGTTTTTTGATTTGGAAATTACCTGTGACTTGGTTGACTACAAGCTGTGAATCAGAATGGAATTTCAACCACTTCACCCCATATTTGAGTGTTAGTCTCAACCCTACAATTACAGCCTCATACTTGGCCTCGTTGTTAGTCATATATGGGAATCTCATGGGATGTATCCATGGTCGTCCTACTATGGCATTGTATGCAGTGGTCTGGTCCATGATGTGGAATGTTGTCTCCAGAGTTATGCCGCCGGCCAAGACGAGGAGTGTAAGTTTGCCCGATGTCCGTTCACTTGCATTATTAAAACAGATTAGTGTGATGCAGTGTGGAACTATCTTCTCCTCGAGTCTCATCTAGGCGAGGACTCGGATATGGATAATACATGCTGCACTCCCATCATCTACCATGATACGTTTGACATCAGTATCTAAAATTCGTAAAGTAATGACTAGAGCATCATTGTTATGGAAAGTCAAACCGTCAGCATATGACTCGTCGAAGATGATACTTACTTTGAGTATGTTATACTGTACGTGGGTGATAGATCTTTTCAGCTTGTGAGTGGCGCTGAACTTAATATCATTGATGGTGGCATCATCGTTGCAGCCGATAATCATGTTGATGGTATGAGCCGGTGACGGTGGCTTCGGCGGGCCTTGCCGTTCATGACCTCTGGCAAAGTTGTTCCTCCCCTTGTCACTCAATAACTCTTTGAGGTGTCCTTGCTACAACATGTTCACAATCTCTTTCCTTAAGGCAATGCAACCTTCTATCTTATGTTCGCATTGCCGGTGGAATTCGCAGACGGCGACGGATTTTCTGGTGCTTGGGTCGGACCTCATCTTTGGAGTCCACTTCACCTTCGTTTCGAGTTTCTCCAGGGCATAGAAAATTTCTGTAGGTGACACAAAAATATTATGAGCATACAATAAGGGGGAAATAACTCTCTCATTCTGGTTAATCCCTGTCCTCGGCCTAGATAGGGGCCCTGGCGTATGGCCGATGTCGTTCCCTGCATGGTCGTGAGACCGGGTGATCCCTCCTTATGTCATCTCTTCGTTCTTTCCTGGGCTTGGCTTGTACCAAGACGAGCCGCCTAGTCGGTCCGTTGAGGTCGTCAGCAACTGCTCGGACTTCGGCACAGTGAGCATTATGGATTTTGTCCCAAATGGTTGGAGGGTACTTAATCTACCGGCTCAGCAACTTTCTAGTTGCTCTTGAACGCTTTCTACTCAACCCGGTCAGAAAGGCTGCGACTGTCATCCCTTCGGACATATTTGGTAGGGTCATCCTTACCCTGTTGAATCGTACGAGGAAGTACCTTACTCCATCTCCTAGGGGCTTCTTGATAGAGAAGATGTCGTTTACTCTTGTTTCGGCTTTCTTGGCCCCAGCATACGTTGTCACAAACTTATCGCCTATTTCTTCAAAGGTTTCTATGGAGCGGGCTGGTAGTTGTGAATACCATGTTAATGCCCCTCCCGTGAGGGTTTTGCCAAATACCTTGGTGAGGTCGTTGCCCTACATGACAGTGACGTAATGAGTCATGTGATCTTCGGGGTCGGTCATTTCGTCATATATCCTGAGATACGGCGGCATTTTGAAGGTCTTTGGTATAGCATGCGGGGCTGCTTCCTCGTTATATGGTTGCTCTATGAATCTTTTGGCGTCTCTCTTTGGCAATAGCTTAGGGTATCCCGGTATCTTCTCGACTCGTTCTTGATATTCTTTCATTTGATCTCTGAGCGTTTTGTTCTCATTCTCTATTTCTTCCATCCTCTTTAGAACAACAGTGAGGGCGTTGTCACTTGCATTATTAGTAACATTATGAGTTATACTTAGTGTTGGAGGGTCTAGTTGGTAGCCTTGTTCATCTGCTCGTTGCAGCGTGTGGGCTCTTGTGGTCTGTATGGTCGTACATGGAGCATGTGTTTTGAGCACGCTTACTAATATACCGGTTATTCACACTTCGAGGAGCTTTTTCATGGCCGGTGGAATCCCTTCTCCTCTCGACGTGGAGGCCCCTTTTCCATTTAGTTTTGTTGTGCTATAATGGGGGCGGGGAGGCAACCTCTCGCGCCTGGGGAGGGAGTAGGTGTCACATCATCGCCTAGCATTTCATAGCTCTCATTGCTATCGTTCATGAGGTTGTCGGGAAAGTCACCTGTCACTTTAGTCTTGTCTCCTTGGTTACTTATCATGTAAGTTTCTGTACGTGCAGAGAAAGAGAAAAACCTTGTGGTTTGTTAGGTTAGCAACTCACGTGAGTTGTAGATCTAAAGAAATCTAAAAGATTAGTTAAGAAGTCCCCACAGAGGATGCCAAACTAACTGTATGGGGCAAAAATTACCTTTGACATGATCAAACCATGTTAGTATTAAGGAGGCACTCGTGGACTACCATGTGTCACCAGTACGACTTCGATAAAGGCATGCGCAAGGTCGAAGTGATCTCTTAAGAAGTGAAGGGCATGGCCGATGAAGCTATTAAAGATCAAGGTCGAAGAGCCAGCAAAGATCAAGATCGAAGAGTCAGCGAAGATCAGGGTCGAGGTCGAGTACTCACTATAAATAGAGTGAATAACAACTAGTTTTAGGATAAGACATCAAAGGAGAATATTCTAGTGGATATTCTCTGTACCTGTACTATTAAGGTATTCTAGGTAAATATTCCCTATAATTAGAAAGAGACACAAGGATAGGGGACATAAGATATTCACTTATAAGAAAACACATTGACTTTATAGAGAGAATCTGGCTTTATTGCAAGCACACGAAAAATACCTTTTTAATAAGATTTTTGCCTAACGTTTTCACTTGAAGCAAGAACAACCTGAATGTTCGAAGGTTCATCAATCATTCATCATTGTCAGAAGGAATATCCACATATGTCACCCTTTTTCGGATGACTCACATGTTCTTATTTACTTAAATGTCATTCATTGCTATTTATTGCTATTTAATGTTCTCCTCCTCCTTTTGAGTCATTAAATATTGTTAGTATTGTCCATATTTATCGTTATTCGGTCAAACACACATATTATCTTATTACAAAATCAGTTAACATATCTTTGGATATTAATACTGGCTAATATTAACTATATTTTATTTAAATCTAATTGGTTGAACCCAGATCTAAATTTTGGGTAAAATATATTTTTTATGTCTTTTAAATACTTTGAATTATTAATTATTGTGACTTATAGTACTTTTAATGTAGTTTCTAAATATATAAATTTTATTTTAAAAATAAAAGAGTTTATGTCCGAATTTATGGTCAAAATTGAAAAGTTCAATTCTCGAAATCGAAAATACATCAAACAAAATTGGGACAGAGGGAGTAGTAATAAGAATTACTCTATCTATTTCAATTTAGATGACACATTTCGCTTATCAAGAGTCAAACTATGCTATGTTTGACCAACATTTTAGAATTTGTTTTGACATGAGAAAATTTGTAAATTATAGTAGTTTTCGTATGGTTATTAAATATTTAAAGTTTAATTTTAAAATATTAAGTTAAACTAATTCAATCTAGCTTCAAAATTTAGTCAAATTGACTCTCGATAAGCCATAACAAAAGTATCTAATTTATCATGGTACAATCTGTATCTCTCTCTTTAAGAATCTCAATGTAGTGGACAAGTATATATTTGTATCCAGTCTGTTGTTGTACCTGCAGTTTTACACACTCTCCAACCGTGGAATAAATTTCTGACAGTGTTAAACTTCTTGTTAGGAAGTTGACAGATGTGAAAAATGAAATGTAGCAGGTATAAAATCTGTCGGGAAATTCAATGGTAATTTCTATATGTTTATTTTTTCCTACCAATATAAATGTAACAGCATATGATATAAAGAAACTTAACTCTCAAATAAACAACCTGAAGTTGAAAGAAAGTGGGAGAAGAAAAATGCAGAATTTTCATGATTAAAAAAAAGTATAACAAAATTAATTCAAAGATATGATATGCCAAATGAAAGGGAACAAATTAAAAAGGTATTTCATTTTTACCGCAAAAAAGAAAAGAAAAAATAAATAAACCACAACACAGAAACGAATGCGTCATAGATAGAATAAAAATCTCGTTTATAAACATCTTCTAATTAGACTTGGAAAGGGATATTGAAATACTTTTAATTAACCAGATTAAGATACTTCATAAAGAATAAAAAAAGCTTGATTAATGTCTATTCCTGATTAACCCTAGCTTCTTTTGCAAGCAATATTTATTTCGTCATAATAGGGGAGGAGCATGTGGAATACGGGTACAGCCGAATCCATAAACTTCGAATCCTAACTTAGCCTCTGACCATTTGAAAAAAGCACAATACTCTTTGAAAAACCTACTTATCATCCTTGCTTCAAATTATAATACACATATCAAGTCATTTTGTTTGACCAAATCAATGCAGAAGCTAGGGGGAGAGAAGAAAGAAAACCCGTTTCCTAGAAAACAATACTCTCCCTTAGTTTCAATTCGTTTGAAACTTTTCAGAGTACGATGATTAAATTGGCTAAGTTTCAGTGTGAATGCGGACACGGATTCTTTAAACTTTAAGAAATAAAATATATATAGTTAGAAAACTACATAAAAATACTATAAGTCGCAATAGTTAACAATTTAAAACTTTTAAAAATTATTTGCAAAACAAATGATAAAATGATCTTGTTTGACTCCCCAAATAGTATTAGGTTCATTCTTTTTGAGGGAGTATTAAATCATAAAGGATCCAAGAAAGCTGAGTGTTTCCAAATTTGTTTCCTTCTTGATTTTCTCTATAACAGGACCAGAATATTTTGGGTAGCTAGTTTATAATTTGATTAGTAATTTGTTCAGAGTTGACCTAACTGCTTAATGATCTATCAATTCATGCAAATCAAAAATAAAAGAAAAAAGATCACCTGCTACTTGCTTTCCAAAATCTTCTAATCAGCTGCTTCAACTTCAGAGATATAACCATTTGGCTTTCTGATACATCAGAGGGAGAAAAATAGTGTTTTCTCTTTGTTTGGGGGGAGGGGGGGGGGTTGTTGTTGTTGTTGTTGTAAGAGCAGGAGAAGGCTGGTGTTTTTTCTGTAGATATTGGGAGGCTTTTGTATCATTTGCCAAACCATGAAACTAATCATTCATATATGTATTCTTGTTACTTGCTCTCCTTATGTGAAGATGTTTGACTGAACATAAAAAACTAAAAATAAAATATATGGAAATTAAAAATATGCGAAGTACTAAAATTATCCTTTTAAATAAATTGCTATAAATATTTAGCATAGAATGGAACCTTGGAGTAACAGTAAAGTTGTCTCCATAACTCATGAGTTCGAGTCGTGGAAGCATTAGGATAGACTGTCTACATCGCACCCTTGACTGCAGCCCTTTTCCAAACCTTGCATGAACGCGAGATATTTTGTGCACCGAACTGCCCTTTTAAATGTTTTGCATACATTTTTATTTTCTTTCTCCTTTTAAAAGAATAAATAAATGTTTACATCAATTGACTGAACAAGTCATGTCAGTAGATTAAAATAGAGATGCTAAAATTATAATCCCTCTGTTTCAATTTATGTGAACCCATTTGACTGGACAAGTAGTTTAAGAAAAGAGAGAAGACTTATCAACTTGTGATATAAAATAAGACATATATATTTTGTGTGGCTATAAATCATTTCATAAAGGTAAATTATTTCCAAATAAAGGAAGAGGTCATTCTTTTTCGCACGAACTAAAAAGGAAATAAGTTCATATAAATTGAAACGGAGAAAGTATAATTTTTAAGAAAATGATGTGTTATCTTTTTTGAGACATATTAAAAGAGAAAATGTCACATATAAAATGGGATAAATGAAATATTGTTTTGACCGTTTTTACGTGATAGAAAATTAAGAAGAAAAAGAGAGATTATAATAATTAAGAAAAAGAAGAAAAACATTGGAATGATGGTCGTTGGGCAGTCCAATTGGTTGCTCATTATAATGCAATAATTCCTACTTTATGGATACAGATGACAGTAGTCAAACTGTTGGTTGAAATCAATAATATGTATCATGTGACTTACCCCAGAATTTAATCTTTATTTAACTCTTCTAATTTCTATGTATCTTCCGTTGACAGTTGTCCCCTATAAATCTCCGTTTCCATTTGCATGTGATTATCCTAATTGTTTGACCTTTGTTAGGAGCAAATAAATCTTTTTCCATATTAAAAAAATAAAAAGTTATAACTATATATATACACCAGAGTGTCACTTAAAAGCATTTACAAGTAATCTAACATCTTGTTTGGATGGTCTTTTTCTTTTTTGAAAAATTCCTAGAGAAACCCGCGGCCGCTATCCTTTGAATGTGCACCGAGTAACATGTTTACCGTGTAATAACTCGCAAACCACACAGGAAATGTAAAATAATTATTACTTAAATACAATATTTTTTATAGTTATTTTCTTATTCTATCATGTTGTTAATTCCATTGTTATATAACGATGAAATGACCCATTTTATGTAACGACCAATTTTGTGTGATCATGTCGTTATATTATTTTTTTTTCTTGCCCTTACTATAATTTTATTTTATTTTTTACTTTACATATTTAAATAATTATTTTACCCCATAGTTTACTTCTTCTTTTTTGTAATATTGTATGTTTATTCTTCAAACTGCTCGTGTATGACATGAAATAACAAAAAATGATACAATATATTCAAATTATATTCAGTAAAATAGTACAGTACAACACAATATAATGTATGATACATTACGAAATGATATGTAACAACCATCCGTACAAGCTGTTAAAATCAACATAGATTACTTATTTTAACATAAAGAGATAATTTAATAATGTAAAAATTCTTTATCACGTCAGTTTATGTAAATTAAACGAAAAGAACTCCAACTAGTTGTAATGATCCAACTGGTCATTTTAACTTTTAGAACCTCATTTTCCTAAATAAAATTTTTTGTATATGCTTTTATTAATTTATGACTTGTGAGGATGGTTGGTTCGGGATTTGGAAGTGTTCGGGTTGAAATCGGAACACTTGGTTCCTTAAGTTGGCCTTAAAATACTAAGTTTGACTTTGGTCAACATTTTAAGAAAACGACCCCGGAATCGGGATTTGACGGTTCCAATAGCTCCGTATGGTGATTTTTGACTTAGGAGCGTGTTCGGAATTTTATTTGGAAGTCCGTAGTTAAATTAGGCTTGAAATGGCTAAAACCAGAATTTAAGTTTGGAAATTTGACCGAGATATCGACTTTTTGATATCGGGGTCGGAATCTAGTTTCGAAAATTTTTGTAACTCTGTTATGCCATTTATGACTTGTGTGCAAAATTTGAGATCAATCGGACTTGAATTGATAGGTTTAGGCACCGAATGTAGAAGTTAAAAATTTTAAGTTTCATTAAGTTTAAATTGGAGTATGATTTGTGGTTTTAGCATTGTTTGATGTGATTTGAGATTTCGACTAAGTTCGTATGATATTTTAGGACTTGTTGGTATATTTGATTAAGCTCCCGAGGGACTCGACTGAGTTTCGGACGGCTAACGAATTATTGTTTGCCTTTGGGAGATTCCTGATAGCTGCTGGTATTTTTCTTCTGATTTCCTTATACGCGATCGCGTAAGTTCGTCTGCGATCGCGTAGTGTAATTTAGGCAAAGGTGCCTTTGTTCTACGCGATTGCGTGAGATAGTTTGCGATCGTGTAGGCTCAGTTGAGGCAGTGTTGATTTTGTTCTTCGCGATCGCGTGAAGTCAACCGCGATCGCATAGGTTGGGCCAGTCTGGGCATCGCGATTGCATGGCATTATTTGCGATCGCTTAGGGGAAACTTGAGAGTAAGGTGGGCCATACGTTTG
This sequence comes from Nicotiana otophora, assembly GCA_000715115.1. NCBI lineage: Eukaryota > Viridiplantae > Streptophyta > Magnoliopsida > Solanales > Solanaceae > Nicotiana > Nicotiana otophora. The sequence goes on from AWOL01S0002324.1 coordinate 68,454, forward strand.
CTCTATGCGATCGCGTGAAGAGGGATGCGATCGCGTAGAGTTGGAATCTTGTGCATCGCGATCGCGTGGCATTGTTTGCGATCGCGTACGGTTAATTTGGGAAGTGGGAGAATTATATATCGCGATCGCGTGGACAAGTCCGCGATCGAGTAGAAGAAATCACTGGGCAGAGAGTTTAAGTTCTAAAAATGGGACGTCCCATTTTCTATTTTTACCGATTTGGAGCTCGGATTGAGGCAACTATTGGGAGATTTTCGGATAAAATAATGTGGTAAGTGTTCATAACTCAATGTTAGTTAAATTTACCGAATCCATCAATGTTTTTATCATTTAATTGATGAATTAAGATGGAAAAGTTTGAAAAACCCTCTTGGATAGATTTGAGGATTTGAGGGCTGAATTGTTATCGGAATTTCGTAATTTTGGTATGGATAGACTCATAGTTGAGTGGGCCTTCGTATTTCGTAACTTTTGACGGATTTCGAGACATGGGTCCACGGACGATTTTTGAGTTAATTTCGGATTTTTATTGAACAATATAGTATTTTCTTATGAAATTGATTCCGATAAATTTTAGTGATTGTATCGAATTATTTTGGCTAGATTCGAGCCATACAGAGTTGGATAATCGAGAAAAAGGTCTACTAGTGGATTAAATTGGAGCAATTTGAGGTAAGTCTCTTGTCTAATCTTGTGAGGAGGAAATTACCCCATAGGTGATTAAATTAATAATTATTTCTAAGTGTGGGGGTTACGTACGCACAAGGTGACGAGAGCCCATACATAGCTACTATTTATGCTACAGTCCGGGTAGTTTAGGACTCAAATCATGAATTACGTGTGTAAATTGTATTCTTTACTTAATTAAATTATTTGTAATATATATTGTAAATTGTTAGGGAAAGATAGTAAAAGATGGGAATCTTATATACTTAATGTTTTGTTTAAATTAATTAATTGTTAAAAGAAATTGCTCATCCTCTCGAATTAATCTTATAATAAATATACTCTTATTCCGGAGGTACATAAGAAAATGTCCTCCTTTCTTATGGAGCAGGCCGAATGCCTCGGCAGTATAGATGCATGTATGGATCGCGCTGCACGTCCTTCGATAGTGTACACGTTACTCTGGATCAGGCTGTATGACCTCAGCAGAAATCGTACCTAATAATAATAATAATTACACGATACCTTGATATTTTAATTGTATCTTGTGAATTTAATTAATAGATTGAAAATTGTTGCATTTGAAGGAATTTAATTATTTATGTTGGTTAAATAAGATTATTGTTATCTCTATGAATCATGTTGATTTAAATAATTCTATATTTTATTTCAATTATTATTATTGATGCTTAGTGAGTGTCAAAGTCAACCTCTCGTCTCTACCCCTTCGAGATTAGGCTTGATACTTACTGGGTACACGTTGTTTACGTACTCATGCTACACTTACTGTACTTTTTGTGCAGGACCTGAGATATGTGCTATAGTTGGATCTATCGGCGCGCACCCACGATATCCAGAAGCTTAGTTGTGAGCTGCCCTTCTGAGTCATTCTGCAGCAACCAGTGCTTCTTTCTGTAATTTTTATTCTGTCTATTTCATTCCAAACAGTATTTGAAACTTTTGTATAATCTACTCTATACTCATACACTTGTGACACCAGGTCCTAGCACACACACTAGTAGAAATTTTGGATTTAATTACTTTATTGGTTATTTTAATTTACCAGATCTTTTCACATTGTCTGGATTATTGCAAGTAAGAAGAGTTTAATTACTCGGTTAATTTTAAAGAATAGAATATGGATTTAAATTACTAGTTGGCTTGCCTAGCAGTAGTATTGGGCGCCATCAAGACCTATAGGTGAAATTGGGTCGTGACAACATGATATCAGAGCACTAAGTTCACATAGGTCTCACAAGTTATGAGCAGGCCTAATAGAGTCTTGCGGATCGGTACGGAGACGTCTGTACTTATCTTAGAGAGGCTATAGGGTGTTAGGAAACTACCTTTCTTCATATTCCATCGTGCAATTGATGTAGCACTAAATATCCTTCTCTCATTCTCTCACAGATGGTGAGAACGCACTCTAATGAGGCTCCAGACCGGGGAAGAGCTACTCCTCCAGTTGTTAGAGGCCGAGGCAAAGGCCGAGAGAGGGCTCCAGCCCGGGGTAGGGGACGAGGACATCCCAGGACTGTTCCAGTAATGCCGCCAGTGGGTCCAGCAGAGAATCCTATTGTTGAGGAACAGGGTGAGGTGCCTGTGGCAGAGCCAGCTCCGGTGGATTTCACATCTACACCGGGATTCCAGGATGTCATGGGTTGTATGCTGCGGTTCATGGAAACTATGACCCATGCCGGTTTATTTTCGGCTGACCCAACCACATCTCAGGCAGGTGGGGGAGCACAGACCCCTATCACACAGGCTCATGGGCAGGTAGCTGTTGTATATCAGACCCAGGGTGCACTACCCGTGGGTGGATCCAAGTGAGTGGCAGCACCTACACCTGAGCCCAGGCCAGCTGCAGCCGCTGATCCGCAGAAACTATTGGATAGATGGACTAGACTACATCCTCTTGTCTTTGGGGGTGAGCGACATGAGGATCCCCAGGACTTCATTGATTGGTGCAGGGACAGACTGCACAACATGAGGATATTGGAGTCTCATGGGGTAGACTTTGCTACTTTTCAGCTAGAGGACAGAGCCCGTAGATGGTGGAAGTCTTATCTTCTTGGCAGACCAGCAGATTCTCCTCCCATGACTTGGGACAAGTTCACCTGTATCTTCCTGACAGGTATATTCCACCCTCCTAGAGGGAAGAGTTGCGGTTTCAGTTTGATCAGCTCCAACAGGGTCAGATGTCAGTGACCGATTATGAGGTGCGGTTCTCTGAGTTATCTTGCCATGCACTTATGATACTCCATACTGAGGCGGAGAGAGTGCAGAGGTTTGTTGCGTGTTTTCATAATGGCATTCAGGCCACTATGGCTCGAGAGGTTGAGATAGTCACTTCTTATGAGCTAGTCATGGAGATAGCCCGGAGGATTGAGGGTGTACGGCAGTGTAGCCGAGAACAGGTTATGAGAGATAAGCGATTTAGATATTCTGGAGAGTTTAGAGGAGCTTCGTCTGGGGGTAGAGGTCAGTTCGTGAGAGGACAGACCAGCACTCCCCCATATCCAGCACCACCGCGTCCTAGGGGTGCTCTAGTGCGACCTTATTTCAGTGCTATACTAGAAAGTTCGTATCACCCACCAGCTATTCAGGATTCTTCCAGTGGGTATTCAGGTCACTAGGGCCAGATTCTTAGTCAGCAGCCTATTGTACCGAAGATTTATTATAAGTGCGGGGATCCCAGTCACATGCAGAGAATTTGCCCTAGGTTTCGGGGTAGACCAGTGCAACAGAGTCAGCAGCCTATGATTACCGCACCAGTTTCTCCACAAGTCGTCCGACCACCAAGAGGTGGAGGAAAGGTGGGTAGGGGTTGTCCTAGAGTTGGAGTTCAGCCAGGCGGAGGCCAGCCGGTTGGCGCTCCAGATCGGTTCTATGCTTTTTCGGTCAGACTAGATGCAGAGGCCTCAGATGCCGTGATTACAGGTATTATTTCTGTTTGCGGCAAAGCTGCCTCCGTATTATTTGATCTATGATCTACATATTCCTATGTGTCATCTATATTTGCTCAATTTCTAGATGTTTCTCGTGAGTCCTTGAGTACTCCTGTTTATGTGTCCACTCCTGTGGGCGATTCTGTTATTGTGAATCAGATCTACCGGGCCTGTATTATTACTTTCTCTGGTTATGAAACTAGAGCGGATCTTTTACTGCTTGAGATGACTGACTTTGAAATCATCCCGGGCATGGGCTGGTTATCTCCATATCATGCTATTCTAGATTGTCATGCCAAGACTGTTACCATGGCTATTCCAGCATTGCCTAGGCTGGAGTGGAAGGGTTCGTCTATTAGTGCATTTAATCGGGTTATTTCTTTTATGAGAAAGGTTATTAGTTGAGAAGGGTTGTTTAGCTTATCTATCCTATGTTCGGGATACTACTGCAGAGACTCCGACTATTGATTCAGTGCCTGTAGTTCAGGAGTTCTCCGATGTATTTCCTTCAGATCTTCCAGGCATGCCACCAGATCGTGATATTGATTTCTGTATTGACTTGGATCTAGATACCCGGCATATATCTATCCCACAGTATTGCATGGCTCCAAAACAATTGAAAGAACAACTTGTGGAGTTACTAGCCAAAGGGTTTGTCAGACTAAGTGTATCGCCTTGGGGTGCACCGATATTATTTTTGAAGAAGAAAGATGGTACTATGCGGATGTGTATCTATTATCGACAATTGAACAAAGTCACTATTAAGAACAAGTACCTGTAGCTATGTATTGATAATCTATTCGACCAGTTGCAGGGTGCTAGGGTGTTCTCTAAGATCGACTTGATATCGGGGTACCATCAGTTGAAGATTCGGGAGTCGGATGTTCCGAAGAATGATTTCCGGACTAACTATGGTCATTATGAGTTTTTGGTAATGTCCTTCGATTTAACTAACGCCCCGGCAGCATTTATGGATTTAATGAACGTGATATTCAGGTCATATATTGATTCATTTGTCATTGTCTTCATTGATGATATCTTGATCTACTCGCGCAGTAAGGAGGAGCACGAGCAGCATATGAGAGTGGTGCTTCAGATACTGCGGGAACAAAAGCTATATGCTAAGTTCTCTAAATGTGTGTTTTGGCTAGAGTTTGTAGCATTTTTGGGGGCATATTGTATCGGGCGAGAGCATTAAAGTTGATCCCAAAAATGATGGGGGCAGTTCATAATTGGCATCGTCCCATTTCTGCGACTAAGATTCGGAGTTTTCTGGATTTAGCAGGTTATTATCGTCGATTCGTGGAAGGTTTTTCATCTATTGCAACACCTTTGACCAAATTAACCCAGAAGGGTACTCCGTTCTGATGGTCCGATGATTGTGAGGTGAGCATTCAGAAGCTCAAGACAATATTGACTACATCACCAGTGTTAGTGTTGTCTTCCGGTTCGGGGATGTATACAGTGTATTGTGACACTTCACGCGTTGGCTTGGGTTGTGTACTGATACAGGAAGGGCGAGTTATTGTGTATGCTTCACGTCAACTGAAGCCCCACGAGAAGAATTATCCAGTGCATGATTTGGAGTTAGCTAAGATTGTTCACGCTCTTAAGATTTGGAGGCATTATCTTTATGGGGTGTCTTTTGTGGTTTACACTGATCATCGCAGTTTACATCATTTGTTCAAGCAGATGGATCTAAATTTGAGGCAGCGCAGATGGATTGAGTTACTAAAAGTTTATGATGTTACTATCCTGTATCATCCGGGCAAAGCAAATGTAGTTGCAGACGCCTTGAGTAGAAAGGCAGAAAGTATGGGTAGTTTGGCTTTCATTTCAGCAGAGGAGAGGCCATTAGCTTTGGATATTCAATCCTTGGGTAACCGACTTGTGAGGTTGGACATTTCAGAGCCAGTCGAGTTCTTGCATATGTCGTAGCTCAGTCTTCACTATTTGAGCAGATCAAGGCTCGCTAGTATGATGATCCACACTTAATGGTTCTTCGAGAAACGGTACTACGGGGTGGTACCAAGAAAGTTGTTACTAGCACAGATGGTGTTCTGTGACTCTAGGATCGTCTATGTGTACCTAATGTGGATGGACTGAGGAAAAACATCCTAGAGGAGGCACACAGTTCTTGGTATTCTATTAACCCAGGCGCTACGAAGATGTATCGTGACCTGAGGCAGCATTATTGGTGGAAACGAATGAAAAAGGACATAGTTGAGTATGTAGCTAGGTGTCTAAATTGCCAGCAAGTTAAATATGAGCACCAGAGGTCGGGTGGCCTACTTCAGCAAATGACTATACCAAAGTGGAAATAAGAACGCATTACTATGGACTTTGTAGTTGAGTTGTCGCGGACCTTGCGGAAGTTTGATACAGTTTGGGTCATTGTCGACAGGTTGACCAAGTCAGCACACTTTATTCCTGTTGTGACTACGTATACTTCAGAGAGGTTGGCCCAGATTTATATTCAGGAGATTGTTCGGTTGCACGGTGTGCTAATTTCCATCATATCCGATAGAGGCCCTCAGTTTACTTCACATTTCTGGAGAGCGGTACAGAGTAAATTGGGGACCCGTATAGAGCTCAGCACAACCTTTCATCCGTATACCGATGGGCAGTCAAAGCGGACAATTCAGATTTTGGAGGATATGCTCAGGGCATGTGTGATTGACTTTAGAGGTCAGTGGGATCGTTTTTTGCCTTTGGCCGACTTTACTTATCATAACAGTTACCAATCCAGCATCGAGATGGCTCCATTTGAGGCTTTATATGGTCGGCAATGTCGTTCGCCCATCGCATGGTTTGAGCCCGGTGAGGCTACGTTATATGGTTTTGATTTGGTGAAGGATGCCTTGGAAAAGATAAAGTTAATTCAGGAGAGACTTCGTACAGCACAGTCCAGATAGAAGAGTTACGCGAATCAGAAAGTACGTGACTTATCTTTTATGGTAGGTGAGAAAGTTCTCTTGAACGTTTCGCCGATGAAGGGAATCATGAGATTTGGGAAAAATGGGAAGTTGAGCCTAAGGTTTATAGGCCCATTTGAGGTGTTGAGACGAGTTGGGGAGGTTGCTTACGAGTTTGCTTTGCCTCCAAGTCTATCAGGAGTTCATCCAGTTTTCCATGTATCTATGCTTCAGAAGTATTATGCCGGCCTATCACATGTGTTAGACTTCAGCACAGTTCAACTAGATAATAGTTTGGGCTATGAAGAAGAACCGGTTGCCATTATTGATAAACATGTTTGCCAGTTGAGGTCCAAGAGAATTTCTGCAGTAAAAGTCCGGTGAAGGGGCCAACCAGTCGAGGAAGCGACTTGGGAGGCCGAGGAAAATAAGCGAAGCAGATATCCACACTTATTCAGTACTCCAGGTACAATTCCAAACTCCTCCGAGGACGAACGTTTGTTTAAGAAGTAGAGAATGTAGTGACCCAACCCGTCATTTTGACTTTTAGAATCCTGTTCCCCTAAATAAAACTCCACGTATGTGGTTTTATTAATTTATGATTTGCGGGAATGGTTGGTTCGGGATTTGGAAGTGTTCGGGTTGAAATCGGAACACTTGGTTCCTTAAGTTGGCCTTAAAATGTTAAGTTTGATTTCGGTCAACATTTTGAGAAAACGACCCCGGAATCGGGAGTTGGCGGTTCCAATAGCTCCGTATGGTGATTTTGGACTTAGGAGCGTGTTCAGAATTTTATTTGGAAGTCCGTAGTTAAATTAGGCTTGAAATGACTAAAATAAGAATTTAAGTTTGGAAGTTTGACCAGGGAGTTAACATTTGGATATCGGAGTCGGAATCTAGTTCCGAAACTTTTCGTACCTCCGTTATATAATTTATGACTTGTGTGCAAAATTTGAGATCAATCGAACTTTAATTGATAGGTTTCAGTACCGAATGTAGAAGTTGGAAATTTTAAGTTTCATTAAGCTTGAATTGGAGTATGATTTGTGGTTTTATAGTTGTTTGATGTGATTTGCGATTTCGACTAAGTTCGTATGATGTTTTAGGACTTATTGGTATATTTGGTTGAGGCCCCAAGGGGCTCGAGTGAGTTTCGGATAGCTAACAGATCATTTTTGGCCTTTGGGAGATTCTTGATAGCTGCTGATAATTTTCTTCTGATTTCCTTATATGCGATCGCGTAAGTTCATCTGCGATTGCGTAGTGTAATTTGGGTAGAGATTACTTTGTTATACGCGATCACGTGAGATAGTTTATGATCGCGTAGGCTTAGTTGAGGCAGTGTTGGTTTTGTTCTTCGCGATCGCGTGAAGTCAACCACGATCGCGTAGGTTGGGCCAGTCTGTGCATCTCGATCACGTGGAATTATTTGCGATTGCGTATGGGAAACTTGAGAGGAATCTAGGCCACGTGTTTGCTCTATGCGATCGCGTGGAGAGAGATGTGATCTCGTAGAGTTGGAATCTTGTGCATCGCGATCGCGTGACATTGTTTGCGATCATGAAGGGTTAATTTGGGCAGTGGGAGAATTGTACATCGCGATCGCGTGGACAAGTCCGCGATTGCGTACACGGAATCACTGGGCAGAGAGTTTAAGTTCTAAAAATGGGACTTCGTCCCATTTTCTATTTTTACCGATTTGGAGCTCGGATTGAGGCAATTTTTGGGAGATTTTCAGAGAAAATAACGTGATAAATATTCTTAACTCAATATTGGTTAAATTTCCCGAATCCATCACTGTTTAATCATTTAATTGGTGAATTAAGTTGAAAAAGTTTGAAAACCCCTCTTGGATAGATTTGAGGATTTGAGGGTCAAATTGTTATGAGAATTTAGTAATTTTGGTATGGGTAGACTCGTGGTTGAGTGGGCGTTCATATTTCGTAACTTTCGTCGGATTCCGAGACGTGGGCCCACAGACAATTTTTAAGTTAATTTTGGATTTTTATTGAAAAATATAGTATTTATTTATGAAATTGATTCCTATAATTTTTAGTGATTGTATCGAATTATTTTGGCTAGATTCGAGCCATACAGAGCTGGATAATCGAGAAAAATGCCTACTAGTGGATTAAATTGGAGCAAGTTGAGGTAAGTCTCTTGTCTAATTTTGTGAGGAAAACATTACCCCATAGGTGATTAAATTAATAATTGTTGCTAAATGTGGGGTCTACGTACACATGAGATGATGAGAGTCCATACGTAGCTACTATTAATGCTAAAGTCCGGGTAGTTTAGGACTCAAATCATGAATTACGTGTGTAAATTATATTTTTTTTTACTTAATTAAATTATTTGTAATATATATTGTAAATTGTTAGGGAAAGATAGTAGAAGATGAGAATCTTATATACTTAATTTTCTGTTTTAATTAATTAATTACTAAAGGAAATTACTCATCCTCTTGAATTAATCTTGTAATAAATATACTCTTATTCCGGAGGTACATAAAAAAATGTCCTCCTTTCTTGAGGAGCGGACTGAATGCCTCGGCAGTATAGATGCATCTATGGATCGCGCCGCACGTCCCTTGGAAGTGTACACGACACTCTGGATCCGACCGTACGACCTCGGCAGAAATCGTGCCTAATATTAATAATAATTACACGATACCTTGATATTTCAATTGCAGCTTGTCAATTTAATTAATATATTGGAAATATTGCATTTGAAAGAATTTAATTAGTTCTGTTGGTTAAATAAGAATATTGTTACCTCTATGAATCATGTTGATTTAAATAATTCTATATTTTATTTTAATTATTACTATTGACCCTTAGTGAGTGTCAAATTCGACCTCTCGTCTCTACCACTTCGAGATTAGACTTGATATATACTGTGTACACGTTGTTTACGTACTCATGCTACACTTGCTGCACTTTTTGTGTAGGACCTGAGATAGGTGCTATAGTTGGACCTATCAGCTCGCACCCACGATATCCAGAAGATTAGTGGTGAGCTGCCCTTCAGAGTCATTCTACAACAACCAATGCTTCTTTCTGTAATTTGTATTCTGTCTATTTCATTCCGGAGTGTATTTGGGACTTTTGTATAATTTACTAGATGCTCATACACTTGTGACACCAGATCCCGCACACACACTAGTAGAAATTTTGGATTTAATTACTTTCTTGGTTATTTTAATTTATCGGATCTTTTCACGTTGTCTGGATTATTGCAAGTAAGAAGAGTTTAATTACTCAGTTAATTTTAAAGAATAGAATATGAGTTTAAATTTTGGCTTGCCTAGCAGTAGTGTTGAGCGACATCACGACCTATAAGTGCAATTGGACTGTGACACTAGTAGAGTAAAATGTCGTAGTCATGTAGCTATAGTCTAAGAACAATAGCTAATGAGTAGGTGTATCTTGTGAAGGCTTCCTCCTCCTAAATGTTTCAAATACTTTTGATTGAATTTCAATTTAAGAAATTTTGTCTTTTATTCTTTAAGCATTTTTTATTTACGAAATTGAATGAGAGTGATATGTTTCAATATATGTTTGTCGGCCAAGTAATTTTGTAAAGCTGGCAATGCATTTTTGGGAGTTTTGGAACCATTAAATAGTTGTATTACCATTTTCTTGGTAATAAAATTGTTTTATCTACCAAAAAAATGTTATATATAAAAAAAACTATTTTTACTTTATTTACACAATATAACTTATGATAGACAAAGTGAGTTCTATTGAACACCTTAATTGCATGTGACCCCGGCACTGCTTCTACGTAATCTGAACCTGATAGATATTCTATCACCGAAAAATTGTCAAACTTCAAAATTTTCATTATCTTTTCGACGAAATTTTCTATTAAATATCTGGTATTTCTTTTCTTGTAGCGCCGTACGAACTCCATATTTTGTGGACTTATTGCTTATGTTTGGCGTAACTCGTAAAGTTGTTGTCATGTCACGAGAAGGTCACGGGTTCGAGCCGTGAAAACAACCGCATGTAGAAATGCAGGGTAAGATTGCGTACGATAGACCCTTGTAGTTCGGCCCTTCCCCGGACCCCATGCATAGCGGAAGCTTAGTGCACCCGACTATTCTTTTTATTTCTTATGTTTAGAGAATTTAAGGCCGAGTTAATTTTTAAAAAAAAAATGAGAATCGATTGGTAAAAGTCCTTTTTAATTAGGCCTATGAACCTAGAGTATATTTTACCTATAGTTATAATATGTAAATTGTTTTCATCATTTTTCAATTACTGCAAATATTACCTCTTCATTTTTGGAGTTTTCTCTTATTTTGCAACAATAAAGCTCCTCTCAAACTTTTAGTACATAATGATAGCTTCTCCCGTCACTAGAATACGGGCGAAGCTATATATCTTCTATGAGTTCCTCAATAGTTTTAGTTCATATCTTATATTTATATTAAAATTTTTATTAAATATATATAAAAATTAAATTCAGAATACAATTACTAATACCTGATATCGTTATTCTTAAATTTAAAATCCATAAAATAGTCCAAATTCTCTGAGGTAGGTCGGCTATATTCCATAAGTCATGACTTCTATATATGAACACCAAAAAGTGGACCCTGGTGTCTAGTCCAATAGGATTTTTATGTAAATTAAAGATGATAAATTGTTTGAATTTGCTGTACCCAATAGGGAAGTACAAGCTCATCCTCAATAGTCTATTGCCTAGGCTTCGTGTGCCTTGATTGGCTAGATCATTGCAATTGTGAGAACTATCTATATTAATGTAACACATGGTTAGGGGTTAATTAGACCTAGGTGTTGACACATACTTAATACAATTAAAATAACGCAAAAAAAAGGGGCAAAATTTCCACTGTACTATTTGTTTAGGGATACTTTTGCGCCCCGTTAATAATTGAGCCTTTTATTTGGCCCCAACCTTTATAAAACTAGCACATATTTGGCCTTGTAATTTGCGTAAGCTTCACTTTTGCCCTTTTTCACTAACGAAGCCACTAAAAAAAGGGAGCACAAGTGAGCCTTTCGCAAACAAAGGAGCAAATATGTGGCAGTTTCTATAATGGCTGGGGCAAAAGAAATATCCAACTACTAACGGAGAGCAAAAGTGTCCCTAAGCGAATAGTACAGCAATTTTCGTCCTTTTTAACACGGTTTCCGAGTAGGTAAGAGATTATTCTGCTAAATAAATATTGAAAAAATAATATTGTATAGCCGTGGTAAAGATTATAGCCGACAGAATGTATAAAATTTATATATTTTGTATATATATACATTCTGTATGTTATACACAAAATTTATATAAATTTTATATACTTTTTCGATTACCAAATATAAATAATTTCTGTCACGGACTAAAAATAATAATACCCCAAAATATTTAAGCATATTTGGCCCATGAAAAGAATCATGACCATACTTGATGCATCGTGTTGAGACCTAATATAGTTAAACATATATACTTTCTTTAAAAATTTAAAATTTTATATGAAGTGATCATACAATTTAGCATTAGGTAATTCTCCAAGATTGCTAGATCCCTCCCAAGAAAAATGATTACATAATAAATATTATGAAAATGCTCTTTGTTCAAGAGCCAAAAGGTTATTAGCCACACACACAAAAATAAAAAGGCAAAAGTTTCATAAAACTCGTTAAAATTTTTATTTTTTTAACTTTAATTTGGATGGTGACATATACTCTTCCTCACTAGCAAAAATGGGGCTTGCTTCTCCTAATAGTATTGAGTTTAACTTCTGTGTATAGATTTTTTTACACCATTAGGTTAAATTCAAGCAACCTACAATAACGAATGTTTATAATAAGCTTAATTTGGTAATAAAAAAATAAAGTAATTACTATAATAGGTAAAATATACTATTAGTGTCAAAACTGACATAATTAACATATATTATTAAGCTAAATCAATTAGTATTACGTGAAGTTCTCACTACTCTCAGACAGTATCCTTATAATAACATCTCCCAAAGTTTTATGATTTTGAAAAGGAGAATCAAACAGTGTAATTACATACTGTAATCACGATTTGATCGGTTTTTAAAATTCAAAATTAAAACCAAACCAAACCTAAAAAGTATCGGTTGTTTTGGTCGGTTTGGTTCGGTTTTCGGGTTGATTCAGTTTTTCGGATTTTTATGAACACCCCTAATCGTGGTGGAGTGATAAGTTCATCTTTAATCATTGGTCTCGGGTTCAAACCTTAGGTATGAAGTCGCCTTTATTAGGAAGCATTACCCCTTATGTAGGATTTTCTGACGTTAATCCGGATTTAGTCAGACTCCAACGAATACAGGACAACGTGTGGAAAACCAAAAAAAAAAGATAGGAATCTATAAATACTTATCTTCTAACATTTAATCTCTCACCAAAACTTGGACTAAGCCACATATCTAAAAGATTAAGAAAACCGCTATGTTCCTAGCTACTCTTGGCACGTTCTTTTCTCTTCTTGAATTGTACTTCTCTCATTTTAAAATGGTTTGTTGCACATAATTAAGCAACCATTAAAGTGGGAATTTAAGAATTACGTGGGAATATAGTGCAAGTACGTAGTGGGGGTCTAACAATTTGTGAATTTTTATGAGACTGTTGCAATAAAACAAATTATAATTATTACCTTGGCTAAGATTTTTAATTATAATGTTTTCTTTAAAGTATTTATTATGTAGTTTCTAAATACATAAATTCTATTTAAAATAATAAAAAATTAATGTCCAATTACAACAACAACAACAACCGCCCAGTATAATTTCACTAGTGGAGTCTGGGGAGAGTAGTGTGTACGCAGACCTTACCCTTACCCTGGGGTAGAGAGGCTGTTTCCAAATGACCCTCGGTATCCTTCCCTCCAAGAACTCCCCACCTTGCTCTTGGGGTGACTCGAACTCACAACCTCTTGGGTTGGAAGTGGATGATGCTTACCGTCAGAGCAACCCACCTTGTCCAATTGCACTAGAGTTATGATTCAATTCCCTTAATACGAATTTTGTCATTCCTTTTGTGGTGAAGAGATTACAAATCTAATGAATTTAAATGTCAAAATGATTGACAATGGTCAACGAACTTTTTCTTTCTGCTTATTTTATCTTCCTTTTCCCCCCTTACAAATTAAAAGGAATCTAGCTCATTAAGTAATAAGGATAAAAAGTAAGATTATATAAATATTTAAGAGAGAAAGCAATAGACTGGCCAAAATCATTTTTGTTTATTTTCAATTTTTAAGTTTGACAGGAATTATGGCAAATTTGAAAGGGAACGAGGGTCAGAACATTGATTTCTTGTCGTCATGCATGGGTAGAGCTAGAAGCCTGATTATGTAACGATCCGATTGGTTGTTTTGAGCATTTGTATTCCGTTCAGCTATTTGAAATACTGAGTAGCTTCATATGATGTATTCTGACGTGTGTGAATCGTCGACGTTGGTTTTCAAGTGCTTTCGAATTAGTTTGGAAGAATGAATTTCATAGTTGAAGTTTTAAGTTGGAAGAGTTCACCAAGTTTGACATTTTAGTATTCGACCTTGGATCGGAGTTTTGATGATTTCGTTAGGTCCGGATAGTATTTTTGGACTCGGGTGTATGCCCGAATTTGCCTTTGGATAATTCTAGAAGGTTTCAGCACTAATTGGCGAAAGTTGAAAATTTAAAAGTTTAGAAATGTTCATAGGTTTGACTGAGGTTTAACTTTATTTATATCGGGGTCAAATCTTGATTCCGGAAGTAATAATAGGTCCTTTATGTCATTTATGACTTGTGTGCCAAATTTGAGATCAATCTAAGGTGTTTAGACTTGTTCGCCGTTAGTTTTGAATTTTGAAAGTTCATTAATTTCATTAAGTAAATTTGAGGTGCGATTTATGATTTTGATGATGTTAAGTGAAATTTGAAACATCGAGTAGGTCTGCATTATAATTTGGAACTTGCCTGCAAAATTCGGGATCGTTCGAAGTTGGTTTGATAGCATTCGGATGCTTGGTTGTAATTCTATAAGTTCTTGAGTTCTCCCTTCAAATTTCATGCGTGTTGATATCCGATTCATGGTTTCAGGTGTTATTTAGGTGATTTGATCGCGCGAGCAAGTTCGCATGATGTTTCTAGACTTTTGTGAATGTTTGGCGTGGAGTCTCGAGGACTCGGATGAGTTTCGGGGTGGTATCAGACCATTTTTAGTTGCTGATTTTTGACTACAGGGGTGTGCATCCCGATCGCGAACATTTGGCCGCGTTAGCGAAGAGCAAACTGCAGTTTGGGGCCTCGTGAATCGCGATCGCGAAAGCCTTTTTGCGATCGCATAGGAGAAATTTCTGCTGCATAGGGCTGACTTTGGAAGCTTATATCTTGAAATCTATAAAGAATTTGGAGATGATCCAAAAATAAAAGTTGTATCCCTTGATGTTTAGTTTTCAGAAACTCAAACTATGTCATTTGAAATTTTTTTACAAAAGGTTATGACCATTATACTAGAAGCTGTCTGGGAAGAGTTTGGAAATCACTGTTGAAAAATTTATTCATCGCGATCGCGAAGGGATGTCCGTGATCACGAAGAAGGAAGCTTGGACAGTAGATTTAATGTCCAATTTCGGACCTTTGAGGTATTTATCCATATTTTGAGTTGGGGACCTCGGATTTAGTAATCTTTAGGCGATTTACATCACATGGATTGGGGTAAGTGTTCTCTACTCGGTTTCGATTTTATTTCATGAATCTATCTTTATTTTTGGCATTTAATTGAGGATTTCAAGATAGCAATTGGGGGATTTTCTCTAAAGTTTCATAGAGTGAACTTTTGAGTTTTGAACATCGATTCGGAGTCGGATTTGAGTGAAACTAGTATTGTTGGACTCGTAATCGAATGAGTTATTGGATTTTGTAAGTTTTGTCCGGTTTCGAGGTGTGGTCCTGGATTTGAATTTTTGGTTGACTTTAAGCTTTTGATTAAAGATTCAACCTTTATCATTTGGAATTGTTTCCTTAGGCATTATTTGATGTATTTGGGTTGCTTTTGGCTAGTTTTGAGCCATTCGGAGGTCGGTACGCGCGAGATGGTATTTTTGAAGCACCGTTTGACTTGCTCGATATTGGATTTGGCTTGTTCGAGGTAAATAACACTTCTAAACTTAGTTCTGACGGTATAAAACCCCGAATGCTAGGTGACAGGCATGTCAAGGTGACAGGCATGCAAGATGTCGAGGTGACGCGCATGCCAGGTGACGGGCGTGCACCATGTGAATTGCGATTTAGTCGATTCTATGGAGTGGAAGGGTGACGGGCATTTTGTTGTTGAGTTATTTGTTTATATTGCAATTGCGTACTCACTCATACACATTCTTTTGCATATCATATCTCAATGTCTGATACCATTTACTGATACATCACATCATTATTTTGGGCTGATTTTTCATGACATTGTGAGCCCGAGAGATTGGAGAGATTGATGACTGGGTGAGGCCGAGGCCTGATTGTGAGGATATTTATACTATTGCACGTGAGTTGTCCGTGCAGCACTTGAGTTGTCTGTGCGGATCCATATATTGATACTATTGTAAATGCCCATTTTTGTCACAATTTTCTTCTTTTTTTACTTGGTGTTATTTGAATTTAATTAGTCTAGTTTGTTAAAGGGTATTTTAAGGGATTGGATTAATGCCTATTTCAAATGAGCTATGCACAAACCAGGCTCAAATTTTGAGCCCAATTCGGTCTTACCCGGTCCATTAAGTGGATGGCCAAGAAAGAGCTCAAAACGACGTAGTTTTGCCTTGAAACTACGTCGTTTCACTTATTGAATTCAAGACTTAATCTCAACCATTGATCCCCTTTTGATCCAACGACCCTTATCTATCCCCCACCCTAGGTATTTAAAGCCTAAAGTCCTAAAATATTGCCCCATTTCCCTTATTACTCTCCCTCTTTCTTCTTCCCCCTCTCTTTCTCTCTCTCTTCTGTTTCTCCTCTCTACCGCTTCCACCCACCGCCGCCGGAAATCGCCCACCGGCTGCGGCCCGTCTCCAATCCACCCCAAAATTTTACCATTTCATCCTCTTACTCTCCTCTTTCAAAATATCCAAACCAAAACCTCCAAAACCCCCTCAAACACTATGAATTTTAGATCTAGGAACCTTAGCCACCACCCATTTTGCCCAAATTCGTAATATTCATGGCATCTCCACCCCACGACACATACATAAGCGAATAGACCTCTACGAGACGTATATTTTCATGTCAAGTTCCACCCCAAATGCCACACTACCCCGCTGCCCGCTCCGTTGCCTGCCGGCCGTTCACACTCCCGCACCACCACCAAAATGCTGCGAGCCCCTATTTTAGCTATTGTTCGACTCAAAGACACTTATTTCTTTTGGCGAGATGCTGGAACTCATTTCGTTCTTAGCATCTACCCAAAAGAAATGTGCGTTGCGGAGTCGGACAACTGCCTCTTGGCATCCCTGGAGTTTTCTCATGGCTCGCCCAGTTTCAAGCATACTCGTTAGGTATAATCGTCATCTATTTAATTAATTTCTAATTTTTATATTAGTAGATTAGTTTCTAATTTTTGATTTTTCTGTTTTGGTTGTTTCTTGTTAATTATAGTTTCAAGTTAGGTTTATTTAATTAGTTATCTCTATTTAGTTTAGTAGTTTGTTAGATTGTTATTGATTTAAACATGATCTTTAGTGTATTAACTAAATCGTTCACTTAGTTAGCCGATTATGTAGTTGTTGTTAGTCGTTGTCCGATTGTTAACGATGCTCGTTCTGATTTGAGCATTTAGTTTGTGAATTTAGTTGTTTGTTTAGTAATTAGTTTGCACAAATCGAGTTCATTCCAATCAAGTTGGTTTGAATATTTAGTTCGATTATATTTTTAGTCTCGTTTATGCTTTGTCAGCCCATAGTTGTTTAAGTTTGATTTGCGTTGAGCAAGTAGTTGGTGTTGATGGTCAAAATCTGAAGTTTAATTTATTTTATCACAAAATAGGGTAATAGTAGCCTACCTTTTACTAGTAGGGTGGCTGAAATGATATTTTTCTCCTTTCTTCTCACATAGCAGATTTTCAGGATGTCCTTTCACCTTTTGGATAGATTCTGAACAGTATTTAGCACACAAAGTCAGTCTTTTTTAGACAGATTTTTTGTGAAGCAAAATTGATCCAAAAAATAACTTTATTTTCCTATTTAAGGGGGCTGCTCTCCCCACACTTAAGGAATACTCTATCTTACATTGAGAGATCATCCTGGACACTCTAAAACAAAGACACAACTCAAGAACTGAACATCCAAAAGTTAGCTGAAATTTGAGAGTTGTGGAGTGAGTATTTAGAAAGAAAAAACTGTCCAAAAGAAAGGTTCTTAAGTCAGTTTCTTTAGTTCTTTCCTTGTTAAAAGTTGCTGAATTTTTTGGTTTAGTTCGTCGGTTTTTCTGGGTCATTTTCTCGGGTTGCAAGGTGCTGTTTGTTGTTGTTTTCTGCTGTCATTGCTGCTGGACTTCATTTCATATCATTGTGTTTTGATTCCTCTGCAACGTAGGTAAGCCTCAAACCTATGTAATGCTGTTTTTTTTCTTCAATATTAATGAACATGACATGTAGTTTTAGCATGTTCTAGTGTTGTTTAGTTAAAGAAAGTAGACGAAAACTGATTGGTTGTTCTCGTGGATATGTCTTATGTCTAAAACAGATTTAGGTGTTAAAATGTTGGATATTTGGTTCATTTTTATTTTCTTAAGTTAAGTTTTGACGTTGAAAAAAAAAGAATAGTTCAAAGATTCTACTTTACTGTTAGCAAGTTAAACTGATTTTTCTTTTCTTTGTAAATATTAGGTTTGTAGTCGAGTTCTTTTATCTATAACAATCTGGTGCTTATTTGTATTTTGAAGTTGAGCTTGATCATTGAGAGTGAAAAAGTATAGTTTTCCATGGCTCAAGTTGTTACTTGGTTTCCTGTACTTCATGTTTTTTGTTTAATGATTAAATAAGTATCTGTAGTCATATTAACTGGCTAAATTTTTTAGTATCAAGGCAGGTTGTCTTTTAAAAATGATACATTAATTGTTGTCTTCATTTTTTTAAAAAGAATAAAATAAAAAATCTAAGGTCATGTGTGTTTAGTTCATTAAGAACGTAATTCCTTAAGTTTGCGTTCAAGTTAAAAAAACAAAAAACCTTTATGGTGCATATGTCATTAGTTCGTTGGTTTGTTTGCTATAAATAAATAAATTAACTAATTAAATACTTTTCTTTTGCCATGAATACTAGCATCAATTTAAGTTGCTGGAATTTTATTCCTCGGTTGTGAAAAAGTTGAATTACTTGGGTCATTTGCTTGGCCCAAGTATTTTTTCAAGACCATGTGTAATTAACTCAAATACCAACAGATTCATATATGGGCCAACAACCCATGAGTCAAGAGAGTGACCTAATGCCATTACCATAGCCAAAACTCTAAAGTAGCCCGTTCTTAAAATTAATAAAAGCTGGCCCAAATTTTTAAATACCTTGGTTGTTTGCATACTTAATTTTCAATAAAAATAGACATTCCCTTTTTTTTTATTTAAAATAACCTAATCACTTTTAATAATTAATTTAAACACTACGCAACTTACATGCGCGCTTTAACTTTTTTTTATTCACGGGATCACTTGCGTAGCGTAATTTTTAATATTTAATAAATTAATCAAATAATCTCATACCTTATCCAATAGGTTTAGTTAATTTATAATTTAATTATTTCTCATAATCGCGAATTCACTTGCGTAGCACGATAGTAACTTTTAATAAATATTTTTTTTAAAAATTACTTTTTTCAAATGTAGTAATTTTTCCAAAAGTCATAGCGTGCTAATAATCCTTGTCATGACTACGCATTCGCTTGCGTAGTGTGGTTACGATATCTTGTTAATTAATTTATTCTTTATCAATTCTAATAAAGCAAGTATTAAAAGTGGATAGGTAAAACATGAAAATCATATAAATCACAGTTCGTCCAAATTAATTCAAACCAAGTTTTAAGTCAATAAAGCGAATGTGCTAGAACCACGGGACTCAGAGAATGCCTTACACCTTCTCCCCGGTTAACAAAATTCCTTACCTGAACTTTGTTTTCGCAGTCCAATAATAATAGAGTCAAACCTTCCTTTGACTAGAGATTCAAATATAAGGTGACTTGGAACACCCAAAAACTCAATTCCAAGCGGCGACTCTGAACAATAAAATAATCCCTACTCAAGTTTGTCTCTTTAATTGGAAAAACTCTTTAACCCACAATCAGTACATATTATCTTTTTGGGGGTAGAAAATGGGGTGTGACAGCTCTGGCGACTCTGCTGGGGAACAACCAGAATTCGAGCTTGCACATATTGACTCTTTATTTGGCTTTATTAATTTTTGTATATATTGTGATTTATTTGGGCCTAATGTGCTACTTGTCCACTTTTTACTGTCTTAATGTTGTTGAATTGTACATATAAATTATATCCTCTCTCGCATCTCTCTGAGTCTTCTGATAATTAGTTATATTGTGTTTGCCTACCAGCATCACAAAATTTCTGTCTTGAGATAAGCCAGTTAGCCTACCAGCTTCTGGTGAAGGATTTAGTCACACATGTTTAGGCGAGAGAGTCGTTAGCTAGCCAGTGCTGTTCTACTACTGGTGACACTTGACTCTCCTCGGCTCGGGTTGTCCACCCTGGTAAGCCAGGTCTAGATACTATCTCCTTTAGGATTTACAAACTTAGAAGAACAAGCCACAAGCAATGAATATATCTAGTAGGCTACGCTTTTTATGTGCATCATATGCATTTGACTTAGCAGCGCTCGACACAGGGGCCGAGTTCTGTTTTAGGACATTATGTCATGTTATGTACTACTTGTTGCATTATTTGGGAGGCTTGCATGTCGACCGACTTTAGCATAAATTAGTTGAACGAACAAAGAAAGAATAATGTGGTCTAGTGCATATGGTTTTTAAAGATTAATTTTCATAAAAAAGAAGATGAAGAACATAGTCGATTTTAACCGAACTACGCGGGTATGATTCTCACCTGATGTGAGATACGTAGGCAAACCTCATCGGTTCCGGCCCCAATTTTTTTAAAACAACAATTCAAAAATATTTTCCTTTTCCTTAATTCTCTATTTACAATTCTTTTCTTAGAGAATGCAAAAAAAAAACCAAAAATATTTTTATAGTCCCACAGTTTAACTTTTATTTATTTATTTTTATTTTTTTATAGAGTCAAAACTCGAGAAATCTGAATTTTTGTATGTCAATAATATGTTTGATCAAAGCCTAATCCCGTGTCTCGGTAGATAGGTATACCGTGAGTGGGGAAAGAGGTAAGTCTGAAAAGAGGCCCAGATCAGAAGGGATAACATATTTTCTGATTGTCGATCAGATACCATAGTTGTTGTGGGATTAGTGGAGAGACTTTAAGGAATATGAGCGAAACCAGATAAAGAAATACTTGGGACATTTGGTTCAGATGATTACGATCAAGCCCAGGAAGGATGTGATCAAAGCTTTGATTCCGCACTGGGATCCTGAAAATAATGTGTTCCATTTTACCGACTATGAAATGACTCCGACCTTGGAGGAAATTGCCCATTTCCAGGGGTGGGGCCGCAATCTTCGCCGCCAAAGGGCCATAGTACCAAAAACTATGAATGAGGGTAGGTTGCTAAAGCTCTTGAACATAAATTACGGACAATATGAAAGTTTAGGAGGCAAGTGGGTTAAGTTGTGCTTTTTGTTTCAGTTGTATGGCCTAGAACGCAATTTCAAAAGGAATGTGGGAAAATTGAAATCAAAAGAAGATAAGGAAACATGGAAGGTACATAGAAGCTTTGCATTTATGGTTACTCTTTTGGGGCGTGTAGTTTTCCTGGAAAGGGAGGGACGCATTGATATCCGCTTGACAGGTGTAGTTGAGGCTCTGACCTTAGAAGGGGATGATTATACTTTGGTCCCTATGATTCTTTCTTGCATTTTTCGTGCTTTAACTAGATGTAAAATGGGCGCGCAAAACTTTGATGGTTGCAGCATTTTATTACAGATATGAGTTTTGGAACATTTCTATCGTCATCCCACGATCACTTATTTTAGTGATCACCATAAACGAATTGATGACTGTGATTTACCAGAGGGGATTGGCGCCTGGAAAGAACTACTTCTTACTCTGTCTGCCAAACGGATCACCTGGAACTACGATTGGTTCTCCTCTAAAGAGGTCATTTGTGAGTCTGCATACCATTCTTATTTGGTATTCATAGGATTGGATGGTGTTCAGGCCTATGCTCCAATTCGGGTAATGCACTAATTTGCACGACTACAGGAGGTGCCACCAACACGAGATATGAGCAAGTTCTGTTATGATTTTGGTAAAGATCAACCTCATGACGAAGAAGAAATTATGCAAATTTGGTATGCAAGTAAAGTCTCGGAGTTGAATGATATGGTAAAAGATCAAGATCATGGATAGGTGATCCCTGAATATATTACCTGGTTTCATGACCCTTTGTCGCTTAGAGATAGGCCTGAAGGGTCCAACAGGAGGAGAAACGATCAAAGAGCTATAGAAAGGCTAAAAGAGGAATTGGAGCGTTCTCTGATGACCATATCCAAACAACAAGCCCAACTGCAAGCCGGAGTCGCTCAGATTCGTTTAAATAATGAGAAAGATTATCAATATGCCTTATGGGTCATGGATAAAGATCTAAAGCATGCTAAACATGAATTGGCAAGCACTATTGGTTTAGTCAGAAGAGTTGAGGCAAATAAAAATGCTGAAATGCATAAGCTGAAAGAAGACTTGAGTATAATTAAAGAGGATGCGCACCAACAATAATTGGTGTTTGATCAAGAGAGAGAGCGGTTTGAAAGAGAAATGGCCCATTTGATACGCTCAAAGGGTCAGTTTCATGCACAATTGGAAGAAATAAAATGGCATAAGACAGCTCATCAACATGCAGAGTTTGAGGCAGAGAGGCGTCAGTGGATGATTGAGAGAACTGTGCTAAACTGCCGTGTTGAAGAATATGAGGGATGCGAAACTCAGATAGGGCACACCCTCAACACTACCCAGATATGGTTGCAAAATTATCACGTGAATATGGGGCAAGCCAGAGAGCAAGTACTTCAATTGGAAGAGAAAGCAACATATATTCATGACGAGCATCGTCATCTAAACAATGAAAAAGTTGGTCAACAGGCACGTGCCCTCGTTCCACAGTTACCGGTAGTGTTTCAGAATTTGTACGAGATTTTGGGAGGAGAGTGGAGGCCAAGGGATGCAGACCATTAATGATATCAGTTTAAGCAAGAATTCCATTGAAGATTAAAGTTTTAGTGCAGTCAATTAGTGTTTAGTTTCATTTTTTATTTGTCGCATTTTTAATTTTATATTTGTCGCATTTTCAGTCATACTTATGTCTTTATAGTCAATTTGAATAATAATAATAAAAATTTCAAAATCGTTATTATTTCTTCCTGAACTACGTAATGATCTGATTCATACGGCGACACGATACGTAGGCAACCCACAAAAGGTTAGATCAAAATATTTTTCAATGATTCTAAGATGAGGGATCAAAATGAGGCGTGAGTGAAGAAGATAAGAGCGTCAATATGAAGCAACCTCATAAGCCGAAATGAAACATGAAGCCTCCAAAAGCATGTTAGAAATAGTGACAATGATAGGAGTATTGCACATTACATATGATTCATATCTATAAAATGCTTAACCCTAACACATTTGTTGTCTCTTATCTAGTAAGCTTAAGGTGATTGGTTTGTGGTGAAACTGGCAATACACCATTACTTTACTAGATCTAAAGGAACAATAGTAATGGCCAATGATGATGAGATCAAGCTGGTCGTGACGACCCCCAGGGTCAGTCAGTTGAACAAGAGTCGGAGGAAATAAGAAAATTGAGACAGGAATTGTCTGATCTATATCAAGCTTGGGTGTCTGGTCAGCCTCCACCCCGGGGTCCCTCAGAGGGAACTTCTACCGTACCCCTGGCTACTCAACCACCACTCCATGCAGCGAGCGACCACATTCTACCACCAAGGTATGTGCCAAACTACAGCCTCCACGTTGCTCCTAGTACCTCTAATGTGCGACCTTCAGTCGCACCGGTTAGGAACACTACTTTAGTCGTGCCTGGCGCACCGGTATACACAATCCCGCCTCCACCTCCTATGATGAGGCCAATCAATGAGCCACCATATCATGTTTATGATGACCAATACTACTCTCCAAATATGGATTTCAGGGTCTCGGCTCCATATAATCAGACTCCTCAGTACGAGTCACCAGTGGAAAATGAAAAGCCTACCAAGACGGTTGAGCCGGATGAGATGGCCAAGAAAATAAAAAGTCTTGAACAGAACATAAAGAACATACAGGGACTAGGTGGTCACAAAAGTGTTTCGTTTAGTGCTTTATGCATGTTCCCTTACATCCATTTTCCACCAGGGTTCAAGACCCCAAAATTTGAGAAGTATGATGGACACGGCGACCCTATCGCCCATTTGAAAGGTACTGCAACCAGCTGAGGGGTACAGGTGGAAAAGAAGAATAGCTGATGGCTTATTTTAGGGAAAGTCTTATGGGGGTAGCCTCCAAATGGTTCATTGACCAAGATATCTCTCACTGGCATGTCTGGGACGACATGGACCAGGCCTTCATCAAACAATTTCAATACAACATTGATATTGTGCCGGATCGCAATTCCCTGTCCAATATGAAGAAAAAGCCGACTGAAAACTTTAGGGAGTATGCAATCAAGTGGAGGGAGCAAGCGGCCAGAGTTAAGCCACCCATGGATAACCACGAGTTAATCACTGTTTTTCTGGAGGCTCAGAAGCCTGATCACTTTCAGAATATGATGTCTGCAATGGGTAGACCTTTTGCGAAAGCGATCAAAATAGGAGAAATGGTCGAAAATGGCCTCAAGACTGGCAGAATTGTAAGTCAAGCTACTCTCCAAGACACCACCCAAGCTATCCAAAATGGGTCGGGAAGTTTGGCAAATATAAAGAAAAGAGATGAAGGGTACATGATGACTTCGGGATTTAGGGAAGTTCAAAGAGGGGCATTGCACCCTTATGTGCAAGTTCAGCAGGGGCAATCCAGCTACCCTCAACATTATTATCCCCCGCCAATTACTCAATACTATGTGGGCCCACCATAATATACTGTGTTTAATTCTCAATCATATGCTCGGCCTCCCAATCAACAGGTACGGGCACCAGCTGCAAGGATTCCCCGACCTCAGTAGTAAAATTTTCTGGCACCCTACAATGCTCATCCCAAGCATGATTATGGTCAAGAGCAGAGGTCGGTGGAGAAATTCACTCAATTGGCTGAATCATACTCTAATCTTTTCCAGAAGATAAAGCAGACGGACATGATTGGACCTATTGCTTCCCACCATATGCACTCTAATTCACATGGATTTCAAGCAAATTCTTGATGTGAATATCATTCAGGTTCCCCAGG
Source organism: Nicotiana otophora (assembly GCA_000715115.1). NCBI lineage: Eukaryota > Viridiplantae > Streptophyta > Magnoliopsida > Solanales > Solanaceae > Nicotiana > Nicotiana otophora. Next base: position 93,506 of record AWOL01S0002324.1, read on the forward strand.
GCATAGCACTGATGACTGTTAGACTCTAAAAAAAGCCATAGAAAGACTCATCACGAAAAAGTTATTTGTGGTAACAAATGGTGAAGACCCTCCTAACGTTACAAATAACCCGCTGCCAGTACACAACGATGCTCATTTTGTGGTAATGATCAGCCGAGATCAAGAATACAAGCCGGTTGGCCGAGCAGAAATTATAGTGGGAATGATTCAAGAAGGAACATGACTGGAAGTAAGTCCAAGCCGAGATGTACCATTGATTGTGAAAGGAGCCTAGAGCTCAGGGAAGGCAACTTTATTTGTTCCAAAAATCTTGAGGTTGGAAGTTCGCTTCAATGTTCCAAGCACAAAGCAAAATCAGGGCGGTACGAAGGGTATAACAAAGCCGATCATAATCAAACCTGTCGTACAACCCCGTGTGACAAACACGAAAATCATTCCTAGGAACAACAACAAAACTGTAGTAACCTACAAAGGCAAGGAAATCATAGAAGAAGTGGGGGAAACTGGAGGTTTGACTCGATTGGGGAGGTGTTACTCTCCAGAAGAGTTGAGGAAGGCGAAGCAAATCAAAGAAGGCCAAATGCCAATAAATAAACCGGTCACGAAAGAAGAGGCAGAGGAGTTTTTGAAAAAGATGAAGGTTCATGATTACTCAATCATTGACCAGTTGAGAAAGACTCCTGTCCAAATCTCTCTATTATCTTTGCTCATACACTCAGAAGAACATGCCCGTTTACTAATCAAAATCTTGAACGAGGCGCATGTCTCAGAGAAGACCACCATGAATCAGTTAGAGAAGATGACCAACAGATGTTTTGAGGTGAACAGAATCTCCTTTGCTGATGATGAGCTTCCCGATGAGAGAGCCGAGCACTACAGGGCTTTGCACCTGGTTGTCAAATGTGAGGGGCATTATGTAAATCGAGTCATGGTTGATGGAGTCTCGAATGTAGATGTATGCCCTCTCTCTACCTTGCAAAGCATGAAGATCAACACTGACAGAATTCGACCCAGCAATGTTTGCATCCAGGATTTTGATGGCTCCGCGAGAGATACCATCGCGGAGATCAACCTCACCATGGCGATTGGGCCTGTTGATTTTGAAATTGTCTTCCAAGTAGTGGACATAGAAACTTCTTATATCTTTCTTCTTGGAAGACCATGGATCCATATGGCCTGCGCTGTGCCATCCACCTTGCATGAGATGCTCAAATTCGAGCACGACAAGCAAGAAATTATTGTTCAAGGAGAAGACGAGTCATCCATTTATAAAGTCCTGTTAATCCCATGTATTGAGGCCAAGGAAGGATGTGAGTCTATTGTATATCAGGCTTTCGAAGTGGTTGTTGTGGATCATGTTGAGGAAGAAAACCCCATTCTATATTCTCGTCTCTCTGCCACATCTATAATGGTGGCTGCACTTATGATGAGACAAGGTTATGAGCAAGGAAAAGGCTTGGGGACATTAATTCAAGAAATTTCAGAACCCATTTCTCTAGTCAGTAACAAGGGTACTTTTGGTTTAGGCTTCAGGCCAACACAAGCAGACGAAGACAAAGCCAAGCACCGCAAAAAGTATGGGTGGGTCTTGCAGCAACATATCCCTCACAGTTTCTACACTTTTGTCAAGCCACGATTCAAAGAGGGTCAAAATTCTTCCTCGGCGCATGAAAACATTGATGAAATTTGCCATGGCCTCAGCCAGATGTTTTCTGAAGTGAATATGATCCAGGCTGGTGAAGGCACTAGTCGTGCCGATATGCAACTAATTGGCCCAGACACCATGCTCAATAATTGGGAAGCAACTCCTCTCCCCACAAGGAAGGAGTCTTGGTAGTTGACTTTTGCAGCTTCTTTATTTTGTACTTTGGGTTACTTTCAGGGTTGTAATCTAAACATCTTAGTATGATTATTTTATTTTGATGTTAACCCTTCTATCCTTTCAAATTCAATGAAATACAGTTCAGTTTCGTATTAAATTTTGTATCTTTTCCTTTTGCTAATTCCTGCCATTTTATTTCCATTTTAGTTTTGTTAATGTCGGCTTTAATAACATGCCATGCATGCAGAATTCACGCCCATATCTGAAAAAGCTATCTAATTTCGAAAAATTGCATCAAGAGGTCGAATATGATGAAGATAAGGTTTTTGAGGAAATAAAAAGAGAGTTGGAACAATTTGAAAACAAGCCTAGGCCCAACCTCAATGAAACTGAGCCAATTAATATTGGAGGTCATGAAGAAGTCAGAGAAACAAAGATAAGCATTCACACTGAACAAAAAACCAGAGATGCCTTGTTTCAACTTTTATTTGAGTATAGAGATGTGTTTGCTTGGTCTTATGATGATATGCCTGGTTTAAGCNAAAAAGAGAGTTGGAACAATTTGAAAACAAGCCTAGGCCCAACCTCAATGAAACTGAGCCAATTAATATTGGAGGTCATGAAGAAGTCAGAGAAACAAAGATAAGCATTCACACTGAACAAAAAACTAGAGATGCCTTGTTTCAACTTTTATTTGAGTATAGAGATGTGTTTGCTTGGTCTTATGATGATATGTCGGGTTTAAGCACCAATTTAGTAGTTCATAAGCTTCCCATGTATCCTGATTTTCCACCATTCCAACAGAAGAAATGAAAATTTAAAACGGACATGAGTGATAAAATCAAAGAGGAAATAATGAAGCAATTGAGTGCCAATATTGTCAGAGCCATACGATACACCACGTGGGTGGCAAATGTTGTGCATGTGCCAAAGAAAGATGGAAAACCTAGAGTTTGTGTTAACTACAGAGACCTGAATAAAGCAAGTCCTAAGGATAAGTTTCCTTTGCCAAACATCCACATTCTTGTAGATAATTGCGCAAAGCATGAGATACAGTCATTCATGGATTGCTATGTTGGGTACCACCAGATTCTAATAGTTGAGGATGACGTAGAAAAGACCGCTTTCACCACTCCATGGGGTACTTATTGTTACAGGGTCATGCCATTCGGTTTAAAGAATACAGGGGCAACTTACATGAGAGCCATGACTACCATTTTCCATGACATGACGCACAAAGAACTTGAAGTATATGTCAATGATGTCATCATAAATTCAAAGACACAGGCTGATCACGTGCGCGATTTGAAAAGTTCTTTGAACGGCTTCGAAGGTATGACCTTAAGCTTAATCCAGCCAAGTGTGTATTTGGGGTTCCATCTGGGAAACTCCTCGGTTTTATAGTCAGCCGGAGAGGCAACTAAGGTGCCTTGTGGAATAAAAAGAAGGAGAAACAACTGCACATACAAAGGCAAGATATTACTATTCACAACCTGGAGGTACAAGTGAGTCAATTAGTTGAAGCGTTTAATGCTCAATAATCCAATATTGTGGATAGTAGCCAAGAAGAGCATGAATTAGATGCTGAAAGTGAGGTGCAAATGGAGGATGTGACAGTACAACACCAACAATATATTCAAATAGATGTTGAAGATGCCGATGTTATAGAAGAGATACCAGAGTCAACCAAGGACATTGAGGATATATATCTAGTTAACTCTAGTGTCATTAGTGTTGAGGATGTTGACAGTCCTGAAGTTCATGTATTTGATCGTGTTGGTCCACACTCCAATCATTTTTCCACATTGTGTTTGGATGATGATATGGGAATAGAGTCATCCGAACCAATTGAAGGGTCAAGGAATGAGGAACAAGGTGCCTACATTCTGGAATTCTTCTTGCCAGAAAGTCAGAATTATACAACTCATCTAAAGGCCAAGGAGTCTAGAAAGCTACATTGTTTCCTTGGACCAGTTAGATTCGTTCCACCGCCCCAATAACATAATCATAAACTTGAAGAAAAACTTGGGCTTCAATTCATAAGCTCGAGGTGGAGGCAAAAAAAGTGATTCACGCCGTGCTGTGACGTTACATCAGGCGCTTGTTAGGTGGCAACCCAACTTTACTGCTTTTTTTTAAAGTTTGTTTACATTTTTTTAATGTATTATTCTTGTAGTGTAATTTGTTTTATTTATTATTTTGTAGGTGTATGCGCATGGAAATAAATCCATTGGGAGGAAGAAAAAGAAAATAAAATGGTTGGAACTAAGTGTGAGGCACCCGCACGAAGGACCGGGCTTGGGAGAAGTCTTAGTATCCCATGAGTTGTTGATATTTCGTCCTTTGGCCTACCAGGGAGTTTCTTTCACCCTCTTGTTATTTATGGTGTACATTGGGTACAATGTACAATTTTAAGTGTGGGGTGAGGAGATTGTCTGAGTGATTTTTATGCTATTTTAGTTGTATTAGTTTAATTGAATAATGCTCTTTTTAGAAAAATGGAAAAAGAATGGACTTTTCCCGACGATGGATATCCTAGAAAATTTGGTTTAAAGTATAACAAAAAACACACAAAAAAAATATTTTAAAAAAAAAATCCAAAAATCATGTCTTTTAATGTTTACTTTAGGTAGTAATAATCCCCTGTGAATTGTTTTTGTGCCTCGGTTCTTTTTCATGAGATGTAGTTTGAACTTGGTCATAGTTTTATTTTATTTTTAGTGTAGAATAAGATTTAGGGAATAAAAGAATAAAGATATAATTTCTAGGCACACTTTTGACTGGTTTGATAGTAGCATATTAGGCTCTAGCATGTGTAGTACATTCCCTATGGTTTGAAAATGCTTATGATTTCTTATTGAGTAGATAATATGTTATTGACTCCTATATATTTTCTTGGCTTGTGTCACTTTGTGCTTAATGCTTAATATTTTGTGGCTCCATGAATACTTGTAATTGTTTGAGAATTGGAATGGAACCGTCCTTAGTGAGTCATGTGCCATGTGTGGTGAGAAATTATAGAGTCTGTGTGATTGCATTAGAGTCTAGAACTTGCCCGGCATGTCAGTTGAAGCAAAATTTTAGGTTTTGCTCGGTTTGAAAAATGATTTTAGGCTTTCTTTAATTTATTTGAGCTTAATGCTTACCACAATAAAATTTATCTCTAGTCAACCCTTTTGAGCCTATAAACGTTTATTTGGCTACCACATTACAAGCCTATACGCCTTTGTTCTTAATTATCATTGTTTTGATTCTTTTACCTCTTAAAGCACTTTATTTGTAAAATGAGCGCTAAAAGAAGNGGAAGCTAAAGTTTAGGTTTTGTTCGGTTTGAAAAATAATTTTAGGCTTTCTTTAATTTGTTTGACCTTAATGCTTACCATAATAAAATTTATCCCTAGTCAACCCTTTTGAGCCTATAAATTTTTATTTGGCAACCACATTACAAGCCTATACTCCTTTGTTCTTAATTATCATTGTTTTGATCTTTTTACTTCGTAAAGCACTTTAATTATAAAATGAGTGCTAAAAGAAATAATGAGGGATCTTAGGTGGCTTTTGAGTGGAACCAATGAAAGAACGAAAGGTGCACTTGTATTGTAAGGAATACACCACTATCAAGAATGGTAGAAGAGAATAAAAAAGAGTATTGTTGAAAAGAAAACAATTTTGTAGCAAAGGCAAATAAGCATATCTTGTCCTTGCTAGTGTGTATGAATTAATGTAGTGCTTAAAGAAAGAGAAAATATATTTGGGGGTGATATTGTTTGTGAAATTGAAGTGGATTGAAGAATTTGCGCTTGAAGTTTATTATGTGATGTGTTAAAGTGCTTGGGAGGATGAATCACTAATCCAAAATATATCTTACCCTTCCCACGTTACAACCATGAAAAAGTCCTGCTTGATTTTAGATCGAGCAAGCATACATTAGTGGATGTTTACATAATGGGCAAGCCTATGATACTTTATGCATGCATGTGACTTCTTTGTGAGAGTGAGGAATTTCTTTGATTTATCTGAGTCCTCAAAATATATTTGAGTATTTGATTCGAATGTGTGGATTCAACTTACTCTCTTGTTCTTGTTGTGAGGGCACATAATTTCGCAAGGGATATGTGAGGTTATTAGATGTCTCTATGATGTTTAGTGTCCAAGCCATGAATACATTGTGATATGCAATCGGTTTGTGAGGCTAGAATTGTTTTAAACATGTTGCCTTGTGTTGAATAAATTTTTGAAGTATGGCATAAAGTAAAGGGAAGTGTGTGTTGAAGATATATGCTAACATTTAATTGTTGCTATCAACCATAGTCACAGGTATGGTGTGCTTCGCATGTGCTAAAAGAAAATAAAATGCTCTAGGTTAATGTGAATTGGTGGTTGACTCGAGGACGAGCAGCGTTTAAGTGTGGGGTAGTGATGTTCGGCCAAAATGCTATACTTTTAGTACATTATTTGCCTTATATTTTGTTGGTTTAGTGATCAATTGTGCGACATTTGAGCTAAATTGTATTGTTTTATGTGTAGGAGTATCGGAAGAAAGAGTCAAATGAAAGTTGCACAAAAAGAGCACAAAAATACAAGAAAAGAGTACAAAAAACTCAAGTACCCAAACAGTGATACACACCAAGTAAAGCCAGCTCTATAGCCTGCCTTACCGTGCTACAGACCAAGTAAAGCCAAACTTTATAGTCAGCTTGACCGCTCTACAGGCCAGGCTTAGCCAGTTCTGTAGCTAGGCTGACCGCGCTACAGGACAGGCTTATCCAGCTCTACTGCCACGCTGACCACGCTGACCACGCTATAATCCAGGCTTCGCTAGGTCTATAGCCCGATAATTACAAATCGTAGGTTAAAAGACTTATATCCGGATTCGGACTCAAGGACTTCAACCCTTGCTAATAAATACTCCCTAAACATGTCTAAGAAGGGAGAGGGTCGTATTTGAGATGGGATTAACCCTAAGAAGACATTTTGGAGAGGATATTCAAACCAAGGAGGCAAGAACATACTGGGAGCAAGGCGGAGAATTCTTCTACGGGGTTTTCACTTCATGTTTCCTATTTTTATTATAGGTTATGAATTCTATTATTGTAGTTTTGCATACTATTATGAGTAGCTAATTTGTTATCTAGGGTTTTAATGGAACCTTTTGTAGGATAAATTCTTGCGATGTTCTTATATAATTGAGTCGTTGTATTTCCCTACTTATTCAACTACATGTTTATTGTTGTTGATTGAATGACCATCAATTGACTGTGCCTATTTAGTGTGTACTGCTCGAGAGAGTACGCATTTAAGTAGTTGTTGAACAACATCACTCCTAACGTATGTGAGAGATCAATACAGAGGGTTTAAAGGTGGTATTAGAGATAATGACACCTTGGTGCAATCATAGTGAGCGGTGAATTAATGCCAACTAGCGCAGTTTGAGAGAATATGTCTAGTAAGTTGTGGTATTTCCTCGAGAGAGAGAGATAGAGAGCTATGATACCCAAAGTACTCACGATCGGTAGAGAATACTTAGGTGAAATTATAGAAAATGCAGCAAGAATGATTCTGACAATTGGGAAAATCATAACTCCAGACCTCCTTAATTGTTCTCCAACCCTTAGTATCTTTAGTTGTTAATTCACTCCTTTAATTTGTTAGTTAATTAGTTTAACATAAGAATCTTTATATTTATAACTTAGGAATTATTCGAGCTTGTCTTCTTAGTGATAGTCAACAGTTGTAACTAAACCTTAGTTCTTTGTGGGATTCGACTCCGGACTTGTAAACCGGATTATATTTGCAACAACCGCTTAGTCTTTTTTATAAGGCATAGTTGGGTGTGATCAGTGCTCTAGAATGCCACTGAACTGGGCCAAAACTCACACTTGGAGAACTTAGCATAAAGCTTCTCCTCCCTCAACCTATGTAGTACAATCCTCAAATGTTGAGCATGTTCCTCCTGGCTACGGGAGTATACCAGGATATCATCAATAAATACTATGACAAACGAGTCCAGATATGGCTGAAATACATTGTTCATCAGATGCATAAATGTTGTTGTGGAGTTGGTCAGCCCAAAAGACATCACAAGGAACTCATAATGACCATACAACAACAACAACCCAGTATAATCATACTAGTGGGGTCTGGGGAGGGTAGTGTGTAGGCAGACCTTACCCCTACCCTGGGATAGAGAGGCTATTTCTGATAGACCCTCATCTCCTTCCCTCCAAGAACTCCCCACCTTGCTCTTGGGGTGACTCGAACTCACAACCTCTTGGTTGGAAGTGGAGGGTGCTTACCACTAGAGCAACCCACTCTTGTCTGAACTCATAATGACCATAGCGTGTCCTTAATGTTATTTTCAGTATATCTGAGTCCCGAATCTTCAACTGGTGATACCCATACCTCACATCAATCTTAGTGAACACCCTCACTCCCTGAAGCTGGTCGAATAAATCATCAATACGTGTTAAAAGGATACGTGCTCCTGATTGTAACTTTATTCAACTGCTTGTAGTCGATGCACATCTGCATAGTACCATCCTTCATTTTCATAAATAGAACCGGTACACCCCAAGGTGACACACTAGGACGAATAAACCCCTTATCAAGAAGTTCCTGAAGTTTTTCTTTCAACTCCTTCAACTCTGTTGGTGCCATACGATACGGAGGAATAAAAATGGGTCGAGTGCCCTGCTCCAAGTCGATACCAAAATCAATATCCCTATTGGGTGGCATACCCGGAAGGTCTGCATGAAATACATCCGGAAAGTCTCGCACTACCAGAAAAGAATCAATAGTAGGAGTGTCAGCAGCAACATCTCTCACAAAGGCAAAATATGACAAACACCTCTTCCCAACCATCTGTTGGGCCTTCAAATATGAAATCACTCTGCTGGGAATATATTCTATACAACCTCTCCACTCGCTCCTCGGCAACTCTAGCATCGCCAATGTCACGGTCTTAGCGTGAAAGTCCAAAATATCATGACACGGAGATAACCAATCCATACCCAAAATCACGTTGAAATCGACCATTTTAAGCAATAAGAGATCAACTCTAGTCTCCAATTCCCCAATAGTCACCACACACGATCAATACACACGGTCCACAATAATAGTATCGCCCACCAGCGTAGATACATGAACAGGTGAAACTAAGGACTCACGGCGCATATCCAGATAGCGAGCAAAATAGGATGATGCATAGGAATAAGTAGAACCAGGGTCAAATAATATGAAAGAATTTTTGTGGCATACTGAAACAATACCTTGGTATCTGCATCTAAAGCAACGGCCTCTAGCCTAGCAAGAACAACATAGAATCGAGCCTGACTACCACCTGATCGGCCTCCCCCTCTAGGGAGACTTATAGCTGTCTGAACCCCACCCCGAGCTGGCTGAGCGAGTGGTGAAGTAACTAGTGTGGGAGTCACAGCCTGATTCCACTGCTGAACTGGACCTCTCAAAAGGCGGGGACACTATCTCCACACATGCCCAAATTTCCCACACTCGAAGCAACTCCCCGCTGGTGATGGGGACCATATCGGACCCCGAGAACTAGAATAACTGCTAGAATGACCTGGTACAGATGAACCCTTAACAGATGGAGCACGGGATAAACTCTGAGCTGGGAGAGCACTGAGAGATGACTGACCTAGATGAGCACTATAGGAACCATGTCTAGCTGATGCACCACGATGACCTTAACGAGTCATCTGAGCGGGCCTATAAGGACGACCCCTGATGTGGTAGGACTATCCCCCAGAAAGAACTCCACTGAAACCACCTGAACCATGAGACCTCTTGGCCTCCTTCTTCTCACGTTCTTGATCGCGGACAAACTCTAGCTGCCGAGCAATATCAACCACCTCGTCAAACTTAGCACCTGCTACATTTTCCAAAGTCATAACAAAACGCAACTAAATAATTAAGGCCATCAATGAACCTCCTAATCCTCTACCTCTCAGTGGGAACCAACCAAGTTGCGTGACAAGCCAACTTTGAAAACCTCATCTCATACTGGGTTACAGACATACTCTCCTGACGTAGCTGCTCGAAATGCCTGTGCAGCTCCTCGTTGCGGCTCTATGGCACAAACTTCTCCAAGAAGGTGGTGCAGCACCGACGGGCCTACTCCTATCATAGGCTTCCCACCATCTGAAGGCAGCCCGTGATAGCTGAAAAGTAGTAAAGGAGACCCCACTAGTCTCTAGAATACCCGTCGTACGAAGAATCCGCTGGCACCTATCCAAGAAATCTTGAGAATCCTCTAACTCCGTCCCACTGAATGATGGAGGCCTGAGCCTCCTACACCACTCTAGCCTCTTTTTCTCTTCATCACTCATAATGGGACCCACCTAGACCTGAGCAACTACAACCGACTGGACTGGTGGTACCTCCGGTGCCTGAAGTCCATGCACCCCCTGCTCTGGAGTACGGGCAACAAGAGTATGAGTACCTCCCCTGGCCTGAGAAGTGACCGGTGCAGCCTGAGCTGAAACCACCTGAGCAAGGCTAGTGCAAACAGTTAATATCTGGGCCAAAGTCTCCTGGAGGCCTGGAATCACAATGGGCACAGTTGGTGCCTGAGCTGGTCCCACCGGCTCAGCTATATCTGGAATTTGCTCCTGAGCTGGAGTAACTGGTGGTTCTACAAATGTTGTTCTAGATGCTCTACGAGCAGCACCTTGGCCTCTACCACGACCCCAACCCGTCATGGCCCTAGCTGGTAGTACTAATGGCTGACCGTCCGATCTGGTAGCTTGTCTCCTCACCATCTATGAGGGAATAGAATAACAAAAGTTTAGTTTCCGAAATCAACAAATTAGAACGACAAGATTACAAGAAAGTGAAGTTTTTCCTAAGAGTTCGGCAACCTCCCAAAGATAGGTACATACGTCTCTATATCGATCCGCAAGACTCTACTAAACCTGCTCATGACTCGTGAGACCTATGTAACCTAGGCTCTTATTCCAACTTGTCATTCACCAAAATCTCACATGTCGTGATAGTGCCTATCGCAATACTAGAAAAGCCGACAACCACAATAAACTATACGATTCATTAATTTGGAAACATAATAAAATAGGTTTAAGAGAAGAATCCCATAAATACGGATACAAAATACTGCAACTAAAAACCACATTCCCCAAAATTTGGGTGTCATTGAGTACATGGGCATATAAATGAGGCCATAGTCTGACTAATAAAACATTGTCTAGAAATATTGAACATTACAAATAACTAAAAGGAAAGAGAGTCAAGATCTGCGGACGCCAAAGCAGCTACCTCGAGAATCTCCGAATTGATAAAAGCTCTGAAATAAGCAATCAATGTGCCCGAAAGTACCTGGGTCTGCACATGAAGTGTTAGGTGTAGTACGAGTACAACCAACTCAATAAGTAACAAGCCTAACCTTGAGATGAAAGTAGTGACGAGCTCAATAGACACAACCCAAATATAGACATAACAAAGCAAGAATGTAGACATGTTTTCAAGTAAAAATAGTTTAAGCTCAAGACATGTAAAATGTGCCAAGTATAACTGGGATGAGGAATTATACATCTCTATATCTGCATATCAATTATGCATGCCAATTGTAATGCAATGTAGTGATAAAAATCATATGCATCCTCTCTGAGCATCAATTCACTCAGTCTTCCCATCCACTAAATCCTCACAGTCACTCAGTCCTCACAGTCACTCATGCATCACAGTTTCACAATCATCCCAAATCACTCGGCACTCACACTCAGTAGGTACTTGCGCTCACTGTGGGTGTGCAGACTCCAAAGGGACGGATCCATCCCAAGCTCTATAATAAGCCAATCATGGCATGAATCAAATAAACATGTTGCGGCGTGCAGCCCGATCCCATAAATATCCTTACAATCAGGCCCTCAACCTCACTCAGTCATCAATCTCTCCAGTCTCCCGGGCTCACAAGTATCATGATAATCAGCCCAAATAATGATGATATGATGTATCAATATATATATATGGTAACAAAGACTGAGATATGATATGAAATGAATAAATTTGATCGAGTACAAAATTTTATATTAAACAAGTAATTCAACAGCAATACGACCTCTGTGGGTCCCCAACCGTACCAACATATAGCATAAGCATGATCTTTAATATGAATCACGACACATTAGCTCTGACACATGGAGCATATATGAAAAATGACAATATTATTGAGCTACACAACTCCACAAAATTGATTTGAACATAATTTCTAGGGTGTACGCCCACTTTCCCGTCACCTAGCATGTGCTTTACCTTCACACCAATCACATAACCCATATTTCAGGGATTCATACCCTCAGAATCAAGTTTAGAATTGTTACTTACCTCAAACCGTGCAACTCTTTATTCCAATAAGCCCTTGTCTCGCGATTTGGCCTCTGAACGCCTCGAATCTAGTCACAAACAATTCAATATACTCAACACAATCTATAGAAATCAATTGCATATGCAAATGCTAAGTTTCCAAATTAAAATTTGAAAAGTCAACTCAAAAGTCAACAGTGGGGACCACGTCTCGGATTCCAACAAAAGTTACAAAATACGAACGTCCATTTAACCATGAGTCCAACATCAACTCGACCTCCAAATCCTCAATTAAAGTCTATGAAATTTTCTACAAATTTCCAATTTAAATACTAATTAAATGATGAAAACAATGATAGATTCATGTATACTAATCATAGAATATCTTACCCTAACAATTTCCTTGAAAATTTCTCCAAGACTCGCCTCAATCCGAGCTCCCAAAGTCTAAAAAATGACAAAAATGTCGTAACCCCTCCGTTTTATATTCTACCCAGTGCTTCGGCTCAATTCTGCTTCCGCGATACCGCTTCTGCAGTGAAGCTTTCACTTCTGCGAAGTCACGCCACGTCCCTGACACGCGCACCTGCACTGCAAGCAATCGTGTGCTTCTGCGGTCCAGTCCCCAAATTCTATTTCCACTTCTGCAATAAACCTTCCGCGTCTGCGAGATCGCAGATGCGGCACACCCTTCGCACCTGCGATCGTCCAATAGCCCATCCAAACTCGCACCTGCGATGCGTGAGACGCTTTTACGTGGTCGCACCAGTGGAAAAAACCCTTGCAGGTACGATTGCAGCAGAGTTGAAGCTTCAGCATCTCCCAATTCCAATTCTCAACTCGAATTCAATCTGAATCAAACCTGAGGTCCCCGAGACCTCAACCAAATATACCAACACGTCCTAAAATACGACACGAACTTAGTCGATGCCTCAAATCACATCAATCAACGCTAAAATCATGAATCGCACCCTAATTCAAGCCAAATGAAAATTAAAAAATTTTAACTTCTACATTCGATGTCAAAACCTATCAAATCAAGTCCGATTGACCTCAAATTTTTTACACAAGTCATAAATGACAGAACATACCTATTGAAATTTCTGAAACCATAATTCGAGCCCGATAACCACAAATTCAACTCTTGGTCAAACTTCTCAATTTCTAAAACTTCTAATTTTCCAACTTTCGCCGTTTCAAGCCAAATTGAACTGCAAACTTACAAATAAATATCCGGACACACTTCTAAGTCCAAAATCACATCAAATCTTTATAACGGGGTCGTTCTCACATAAGTCAACATCCGGTCAACTCTTTCAACTTAAGCTTCCAACCTTGGGACTAAGTGTCCCAATTCATTCCGAAACCTCTCCGGAACCAAACCAACTACCCTGACAAGTCAAATAATAATAATTGAACATAGAATAAGCAAGAAATGAGGGAATGAGACTATAATACTCAAAACAACCGGCCGGGTCGCTACAACTATTTTCGCAAATCTCAGTTAATAATGGATGGCCCTTTTAGTACATCTTATCATACTTATATACATAAATACAGTTGTGAATAATCTAATGCAACTCTCCCTGTATTCAAAAATATTATATGCAAACTAACTGAAGTGGATAATTGAAAGGATGTACTAAATAAAATCTCAAGTCAAATTATTTATAAGAACAGCTGTGAACATTAAGATAATATTTTAATTTCTAAGGAAAACAGTATGGCTATTTTTTTATTAAGCTATTAAATGCCTCAATATGATGACCAAATTGAGGAATTTGCCTCAAAAAGTAGGCTTAATATTGAGGCATTTGCCATTGTGCCTCGATATTAAATGCCTCAATATTAAGCTTAATAGTCAATATGATGACCAAATGCCTCAATACATGTTGCCTCAATATTGAGGCATTTGCCTCAAAAAGTAGGCTAATAGTCAATATGATGACCAAATGCCTCAATATTGTGATCATTTATTGAGGCATGTTAGTCAATCTGACGACCACATGGATATACTGGCTGGGTTTCGTCGTCCCCGCTCCTGGCATCCTAGATCCGTCCCTGGACGTAGACAGTCCCTAATATAAATATTTGTAGTTGTTTTCACCGCTCAATTAGGATGTTATCTGATAGTCATCTTTTTACGCTCTCTTCTCTCTTTGTTTTACACCATTATAAAGAAAAAGAGTAAGCGAAAGTTGTCTTATTGTACAGTGGAATAAGTAATTAGTAATGTCCTATTATGATAGTGTACAAAGAAGGGGAAAAAGTGGAAAATTTGGCAGAAACAAAGGGAATTATGTGTGTAAATATGGAAGAACCTGAGCAGAAGTATCTGAAAGGTGAAGTTGATAAATATGTCAGAAGATAGTAAAATTCCCTTTTTGTGACTTGTGCAAGGAGATGATTGTCAAGAATTATAGTAGAGGACAGTCCTATCACTAGTGTCCAATTATTGAAAGATATCAGACAGCCCATGATTCATCTCAAGTTTCATATTCTACTTTTTATTACTTAAAAAGTGACCTGAGGGGCGTTTTGTTGAAGGGATTAAGTAGGTTATCCTAATATAAAAATTTGAGATTAAATTTATCCTGTATTTGGTTGAATATATTAGCTAAAATTGGGATTAATGTTATACCACAATTATGATATTATCTAAAAGGGAACCTTAAAGTAACGATAAAGTTGTCTCGGTCTGACCATATGTTATGAATTTGAACAGTGAAAGCGATATTAATATTTGAATTAGGGTAGGTTGTCTACATCATACATCTTGGGTGCAGCTCTTCCCCGGATCGTGCGTGAATGCATGATATTTTGTGTACCAAATTATCTTTTTTTTAATTTATGGTATTATCTATCCCATATGGATGGCAAAATTATTTATCTTAGTTATATTTCGCATATTATAATTGTGATTATAATCTCAAAGTAATTTGATTTTGAACCAAACGACCCCTAATAACATCCTAATCAGTCACTTAATCAACCATAAATCTAACTAATTAGTCCTGGATTTTATCATGATGTTTCAATTTCATATCTTCACTAAACTAGGACCCCCACCCCTAATAGTCCCAAAATGGACCCTTCTCTCCATTCTTTCACATGTTGCCCACTAATATCTATATCTGAACCATTTAATGAATGGGCCACAACTTGGATGGGGACAAAGCCAGATTAACAAAGCAAAACACTGGATTTGTACAGGGATGTTGCACATCAAATCAATTGTGTAACTTCTTTTTCTTTGAATATGTTTATCAGAATGACACATTTCCTTTTGTTTTATGATGTGGAGTTTTAGTTATACTATTGGATCTGAAAAATGTTTTAGTACAAAGGGCAAATGTTGAATATTCAAGAATTGAGATATAGCACTAGTATTTTTATTTCTTGATTATTGAACCTTTTTGGTAATGATAGGAAAGAAGCACATGGTTTTGTTGCTAGACATTCTAATTAGTTTTTTGGGAAATAGGACAAGCAATTTCACATTAATCTAAGCACTATAATCTATACTATATACTTGACTCTTCAGATTAAGTAAAAGGGCCCATTAACATCAATCCACCTGACTTTGCTTGGGGATTTTGTAAGATCACACAAACTAGTCTCAAAAGAAAATCTCTCTATGTCCAATTTCCTTTTACCCCCACCTAAAATAAAGATAAAACTCAATTTTCTCCCAAGAAACATGGTCTAACATCGCAATTAGCTAGAAAGTTTATCGCCAATCTATCCTTAAATTGCTTGTAACTAATAATTATTTTTGATATTTTGTCGCTAATCCGTCGCTAAATAAAATTAACGACGAATTTTCCTGTTTAGCTACAGAATTCGTCCGTAGCTAATCCCTATTTTTTGGTAGTAGAATTTCTCTTTTTTCTTTTTTAAATAAATTTCAATTTTATGTTTTTTTGTTTGGATTCAGAAGATCAAAAATTAAAGAGAAGGAACTCGAACCTCTAATCGACATGGACATATAAATAAATTCTCGATGAAAGATATAGCATAAGTTTACTATCTTCTCTACTTACTTATTTTAGTGGAAGAAAATGTATTCCTTAAAACAAAAAGAACCTTTCTTTGTTACTATATGATTAGAAAAAGAAGTTAAACTCCAATTCACCTAATGAGCTAGGCTTGAAACTAAAACTTCTAAGACTTCTTCCTACATTTCTCTTTGGCTCTTTCTTGAACAAGGACCATACTGTCCTACACTAATTAGCTTGTTCACCTACTCCAACCAAGAGAAATTCAACCATCCATCTCTGGACACGTGTCATATTGTGGTACAAACACCTGTTCTTTAAAAAATTGTGGACCCCATTTGAGCTGACTTGGCAATTCCAATCATGGACAAACATGGGTCACCAGTAAGGCAGAAGCCCCCAAGGCCCCAACCTTTCATACTTAGTCCAGCAAAACTCCCATTATTGAACTTATCGTAGGGTCATAGGCGGATCCAGAATTTTAATAATATGAGTTCAATTTTTAAGGTTTTTTATTTATTTAATTCATTATATATTTAAAGTTATGAATTCATATCTACTATTTTTGTAATTTTAATAAATTTTTACATATAAATTTTTAATTTGCATCAAATGTTATGAATTTAATTGAACCAATTTGTTAAACACTACATTTGCCCCAGGCCAGGGGAATAGTGTCCAAGGCAAAAGGATCCTGATTGATAGTCCCAAAAGGCAAAGTACAGAATGAGGTTCAATTATCCATGGTATATATTTCAACCCCAAATAAGCAAGTGACTTTAGTTTAATGTTTTGAATAAAAGAGGATTTAAGTTGTATGTATTGATAATGTAAGACTTTTTCACACTACAAATTTAATTTAACTTGTTATACTCACTCCGTTTTTATTTAGTTGCCGGAACAAGTCCCTATTAAGAAAATATTAATTCAAAGAGTAATATGACTAATATGCCCCTTATTAATTCCTTAATCATTGTCTATTTGCATGCCTCTTTCTAGATTAAATTTTTTAAATTACTTTAAGAATAATTAATACTAAGGGTGAAGTTGAAAAAAAATAATTAAATCTCTCTTGATTTTTTAAAATGACACGTATTTGGGAACAACTAATTTTAATATATGACAAATAAATGAAAATAATGGGAGTAACATATGAATTATTATTTTTATCAAGTTACAGACTCATAGCTTAATTCTATAAATATATATTTTTACATAACTAATGTACATAACTTAAAATAAAAAATAGAAAATAGAAAAGAAGAAGCATCCACAAAAGGAGAAGGAAAAAGGTAAGTAGGAAAAGCACATAATAATATCATCATTTTACCCAAAAGGAAACAAAAAGGAGAAAACTACACTTATTTCATTTGATAAAGATACTTCTCTTTCCTTCTCTATATTTTTTCACTTCCCTCTTCTTCCTCCTCCTCCCCCTCCTTCTTCTTCTTCTTCTTCTCTCTCTTTGGGAGAATATCTAAACAAAAGAGAGCAAAAGAATTAAAGAGAAGAGCTACAAAAAATAGCTATGAAAAACGCCATTAGATGTTGTATAGCTTGTATTCTACCTTGTGGGGCACTTGATGTAATTCGAATAGTTCATACAAATGGTAAAGTTGAAGAAATAAGTGGAAATCATGTAAAAGCAGCTGAAATCATGAAACTACATCCAAAACATGTCTTAAAAAAACCATCTTCGTCTTCTTCTTCGTCTTCTTCTTCTTCTTCTTCTTCATCAGATGAAGGATCAATCTGTCCGAAAATTGTCATCGTCCCTCCTGATGCTGAGCTTCAACGTGGGAAGATCTATTTCCTCATGCCAATGCCTCCTTCTTCTTCTTCCTCGTCATCCGCACCCAAGAAATCGAAGAATCGATCTCGGGCACCGACGAGGAAGAAAAAGATGAGGTCATCTTCGTCAGAAGATTACAAAAATGGGTACAATGCTAACTTACTAGTTTCTGATCAGTACTTGAGTGATATTTTATTGGAGAAGGTGTCAACACAAAGAGATCGAAGGAGAGGAAGAGTTGGAGTATGGAGACCTCATCTAGAAAGCATTTATGAGACTCCAAGTGAATCATAATTTATTATTTTACTCTTTGTGAGAAATGTTAAAAATTTACCTCTTTATTATATGTCATATCATAATTTTACCATCCGTTATACTTTCTCCTTGCCATTAGCAAATGGTTTGATATTTGTCATAGTGTTTATCGGTGCTTCAATATGACTTTGGTGAATTTCACCTGCCAAAATACTTCAAGAGAAAAGTTTAAATTTACAATTCTACTTTTAACTACAGTTTAAGATTGCCCTATGTTATACTTTAAGTTGAAACTATGTTAGGGTCAAGGAAAATTATGAAATAATTTGCTAAAGACAAAGGTATAACACCTGAAGTATAATTGGGCTTAAATTCAAATATTTTCGTATAATAAAGAGGTATTTTTTTTATCCTTTTCCTTTTATCTTTTATATTTCTTTAAAATTTACTTTAAGAATATTTTTCCTCCAGGGTTAAAAGAAGATAGCTCCACGTTGAACCTTTACTTTTATTTTTCCTTTCTATTTCCTTATTTTTGTATATAATATGCTAAGAAGTTGAGTTATTGTTTTTGAAGTTTGTACTAAATGGCTATGTATCTATATTAAAGAAGAGAATGATATTTGATAAGACATCCAAATTTCTACTGTTTTTATGTTTTGGAAAGATTTTCTTTTTTTTTCCTTGTCTGTTTCTTCTCTTAAATTTTCGTTTTACTGTACTTTTCTCGTCTTCGTTTTGTCTAAATATAAATATTTCAGTTGATCTGAATGAGATTGAAAGTGATGGTGGTGTGATCAAAATTATGATGCGCGGAATGACGTGTACCCGTATAGAATCCTCCAAAAATACACAAATATTAGTTTTAGAGAACTCAACACGCACCAAAATATTTTTGGAGATTCCGACCACCAAAGCATCATCAAGTACAGCAAATTTGACAACAATATCTTAAAAATGATTTTGCTTAGGAAAATAATTAAAAATAAAAAAGCAGCTATCAATCTGCTTGTTTCCAGGCTCTAGTTCCCCTCTCCTGTCGGCATAGACGCAATGCTGATGTTGAAATCCAATTTTCTTTTAAAAGAAATATTAGTTTATTTTTTCTTCTTTTCATTTTTTTCTTGAATTTAAAATTTTATACATTAATCTAGTAAATATTTTTCTTATTATCAATATACTTTAACCTGTTATAGCAAGTTAGACAATAAAAGTTTCAGCTTAGCAGTAAATATTTCTTGTAAAGATTTACTCGTAATTAGCTTATACTCCCTCCGTCCTAATTTATGTGGCAGAGCTCGAATTTCGAGCGACAAACTTCTTAATTTTGCTGTAAATTCGGACATAGAATTTTTAAGTTTTTCAAGTAAAATTTATATATATATCAAAAATATATATAAAAAATATTATAAGTCACAATAGTTAATAATTCAAAAGATCTAAAACTCATATGAAAAAATCGAAATCAAAGAAAAACTTGTTTGATTCTCAAAATTCGAACTCTCTCACATAAATTGGACGGAGAGAATAAGTGTTAGTTATAACTGTATACATATCTTTTGCACTGTTAGTAAATGAAATTAGACATTCTTTTTCTTTTAAACCAATTTAAAAATAGAATTGGTCACCGAGAAAGGACGATTTCTATAGTAAGTTCTTTCTTTCCTGAAAATATCATCAACCTTTTTTATTATACAAAATGGATAGGCCTCATATTAATTAAATTATTCATCATGTGTTAAAGCGTATTTTGAATGGTTATAATTATGATACTCATTAAATTACATATATTCCAAAAATGCCATTAGCATATTTGAGGCCAAGCTAATGAAGAATATAATTAAAGAAAGAGATAAAAGAAATGAAATCGGGACCACGTGGGATTAAATAAATAGATCAAGCTAGCTAGTGAAAATTCATAAGTACTAATCCTTCTTTGGATCAATGCATTGAGACCTTGTTAAGATTATATAAGTAGAAAAAGCCTATTAACAACAAGATTATAGATTAGACTATCATGAACTTTTTCATCAAAAGATATATTCTTTCTCTTTTAAATTTCTCATCCGGTGTCCGATATTGGTATCGGGGCTCGACATAATCCGAGCGCGCTTAAAGTACTACGTTGAGGGTAAAACATTTTCTAACTAACACGATTCCCTATGCAAGACTCGATTGAAACCTCTGATTAAGTACGAAAAAATACTTAACACTCTACTATCCTTGTTGGTATATATTCTTTCACTCTATTCTTTTTCTTTTCTTTTCTTTTTTATAAATATATTTGTTAAGATAATTAGAAGACCACTAGGGGCAAGGTTGATAGAATAATTGTCCCCACAAATGCCTTTTTCAAGCATAGAATATATAATGCACTTCTAGCTTGCACTAACTAAGCTGGATAATTATTATTATTTTTATTCCAAGAGCATCCAAAAAGCTTCATTAAATCACCATTGAGACCTTCCCATTGTCAACTATAGCTTCTTTTTTTTTTTTTTTTTGGATCTTTTAGCTATTTTTTGAAGAGAAGTCGTGTATCAGCCAGGGAAGCAGTCACTAATATTTATATTAGGGTAAACTGTTTACATCATATTCTTTGAATTGTGGACCTTTTCTGAACCCTACCTAAATACGTAATGTTTTGTGCATCATGACGCCCTTTTTCATATTTATCTTTTAGCTATTTTTTGGTGGCTGGGGTGGGGTAGATGATTGATGATCCCATATATTCTGATTCATTTTAGTTTCTGAAACTCTCTCCACTAAATAGGGGACCAGTGAAATTAAAAGGGGGAATAATCATTTGGAATCTTACATTGTGATTGGATTATTGCATGGAAGTCTCTAGAGAAAAGAAGAATAGAATACCTAAGTTTGTCAGTTCCCAACTTCCCATCCATTTTTCAGACCTTCTAATTGAAATAATAAAACATAGTTTTCAAAAAGTTTATCAAGAATTTTAAATTCATCCTAAAAAACAGGAATTAGCGACAGACAAAATATATAGCTAACAAAAAATCCGTCGCTGATTCTATATAGCTACGGATTAGCGATATATTTTTAAAAAATTATACTAGCTACAAGCAATTCAACGACAAATTAATGACGAAGTATTTAGCTAATTTCAAGTTTTTTGGTAGTGTAATGCATCTTTAAGGAAATATATCCATATCTACTATTTAATATTTTTGATTTAGCCATTAGATATATATGAGATTCACTAGTCTGATTAATTCGAATTTGTGTTGAAGGCCTACTAAGGGGTAAAGCGCTTCATACCGAGAGATGAATCTCAACTATCCTACCCTACTCTTTGATGGTTGCTATTTACTTTTCGATCCAAGAAGAAATTTGAGAAAAAGCACAAGCCTTTTTAATCCTAATTACTAGTTTAAGTTTGGGTTTGTGGATTACAATTGAGAGCAAAACACAAGAGACCGATTTGTATTTTCCTTCTTTCTTCTTTTTTCTTGTAGTTATCCCCTTTTCCTGAATGAAAGACATACATGCAACCAATTGAAAATTATCATTTAAACAATATGAGATGATCAGGTTTTAACAATTGTTAGAAAGTAACTTGAGCTAGAAAACTACTTTTTACAGGACCAAGTTCATGTTTACGTATTGTCATTTTTGGCTAACACGCCTACAACACATCGATCCCCTAAAAGCGATGTACAACGTGTGATTTGGTCTATTAGAACACTTTATTTTTCCTTTCTTTTGTGATGTAAGATTTGTATAAGATGTCATTTTTGAGATTAACAGAAAAAACTAGTCGTATCAGATAACACAATAAATGACGTATATTGTCAAAGTACCAAAATTAAAGACACATTTTCACGACCCTAATTTTACACCTTAGGATGTCGTGATAACACCTAATCTCTAATACTAGGTAAGCCTAACACATGCTGATTTAATAACAGAATTGAACTATTTAATCATTTATCATAAACCATTAAGTGACATACATAGCCGCAAGCGGCCGATAGTTATACATTTTTCCAAAATCGGTAATACAGAGTCATAAGCACTATTAAAACACACTAGAATTTTTAAATACAATACTGTTTTGAATTACAATTTAACAGTAGTATAATGAAGTAAGATGGTGACTCCGACGCTTGCGAACGTCAAGCAGGTATACCTTGAAGTCTCCCGCCACGCAGACTTGCTCTCAACAACACAATCAGAATACGTGAATCTGCACAAAAATATGCAGAAGCGTAGCATGAGCACACCACAACGGTACCCATTAAGTATCAAGCCTAACTCCGGTAGAGTAGTGTCACGACCCAAAATTCAACTAGCAGTGATGGCACCTAACGCAACCCGCTAGGTAAGCCAATTAACTATAAAACATAATATAATAATACTGAGTCAAAGATGAGATAACTGAATTTATAAAACTCCCCAAGGATTGGTAGTACAAATCATGAGCTTCTACGATATAGAGTTTACAAAGCTGGTTTGAAATAAAATACACCATCTTTTTTAAATATACATAAACGGATCTGAAATACTAAAGCTACAAAGATCAAGAGGTAGCTATCACTGGAACGCAGGTACATCTTCAGATCCAGCTCCCGCCGTACGCAAGGTGCAAAAGTGTAGTATGAGTACAACCGACCTCATGTACTTAATAAGTAACAAACCTAACCTTAGGTTGAAAATAGTGATGAGTTAGGATAACGGATAGAGTCCAACTCCAGTAACCATCAACAGTTCATAATAACATAATAAATATGGTATAAGAAATAGCTTAGCTCGTTCACAGTTACGAAAAATAGCCATACTTTTCAAGTATAATAGTAAATCTCAAATCTTTCACAGAAAATAACAAAAATATGAGTAAGTTTGAAAACTGTGATTTTTTCCAAAAACTTTCAACAACAGTTAAGAAGTCTCATTATCAGATGGCACGAGGAAAGTACATCTCTATGCTTACATGTCAATGGGCATGTGAATGTCATAAATGTCACAAAACTGTGTAATATGAGGGAATGCATCTCTATGCTCGTATGCCAAGTATATATGTCAATGCAATGCACCACAGTGATGAACTCATGTAGCCACACTCTCAGAGTACTCAATCTCAATGTCTCACACCCCCACTCATCACAATCAATCACTCATCACACTCGGTCACTCAGCATGGTACGGTACCTACTGCGACGCACAGCCCGATCCCATCATGAATCACTAGAACCTATGCTCACTGTGGATGTGCAGACTCCAGAGGGGAGCATCCTCCCCAAGCGCTAATATAACCTGCTGCAGCGTGCAGCCCAATCCACATATAGCCTTAAGGCTTGTTGTGGTGCGCAACCCGATCTACATATAACCATAAGGCTTATTGCGGCGTGCAACCCGATACACACACACACACACACACACACACACACACATATATATATATATATATATCCATAAGTTTTGTTGCGGCATGCAACCCGATCCACACATATATATAATACTTGCTGCGGCGTGCAGTCCGATCCCAACAATATCACTCACAATGCGGCCCTCAGGACCCAACTCACTCTCACCAGTCTCTCAGGCTCACAAATCTCATGCCAATCAGCCCAAACAATGATAACATGTTGTGACAACAAATGATAAAAGAGACTGAGATATGATATGAAATTGAATGAATATGACTAAGTATGTAACTACAATTTAAGCAAATATTTTAACAACAGAAATGATCTTAGTGTGCCCCAACAATATAAGCATATAGCCTAAGCATGGTTTCTAATATGGATCACAACTCAATTAATCTATCACGTAGAAATTTTATGGATAAAGATAAGATTAAGTAACTACACAGTACCACGGAATTAACCGAGGTGTAATTCACACGATGCACGCCCACACTCCCGTTACCTAGCATGTGCTCCACCTCACACGTATATTCAAGGATCCATATCCTCAGCACCAAGTTTAGAAGTGATACTTAGTTCGAACAAGCCAAATCCAATACCAAACAAGTCAAATGATGCTCCAAAAATACCATCCCTCGCGTAACGACCTCCGACGGCTCAAAACTAACCAAAAGCAACTCAAATATATGAAATAATGCCAAAGGAAACAAACCCAATCGATAAAGGTCGAATCTTTAATCAAAAGTCCAAATCAACCCAATAGTCCAACCGGGGATCGCACCTCGGAACTCGAAGAAACTTATAAAATCTGATAACTCATTCAATTACGAGTCCAACCATACTAGTTTCATTCAAATCCGACTTCAAATCGGTGTTCAAAACTCAAGAATTCGCTCTATAAAACTTTAGTCAAAACCCCCCAATTTCTCTTTTAAAACCTCGATCAAATGCCAAAAACGAATGTAGATTCATGATATAAAATCAAAACTGAGTAGAGGACACTTACCCCAATTCACATGGTGAAAATTACTTCAAGAATCACTTCAATCTGAGCTATATAGGTCCAAATATGTAAAAATGGCCAAAAACCACGAAATAAAGTACTTAATAATACTGCTCCAGCAACACCCTTTCGCGAACGCGGGAAGACCATCGTGTTCGCGATGAACAAAATCACACCGGTACAAAAGGCCTCTACGCGTTCGCGGCATAGTCCACGCGAACGCGATGCTCAGCAGAACCAACCCTTCGCGAACGCGAAGACATTTCCTCTAGCTCCTCAACTACAACTCTATGTGAACGCGACACCTCATCACGAACGCGGAACACAATCAACTTACCTTTTGCGAACGTGTTTCATATATCGAGTCCGCGAAGAAAGAAATCGCAGCAGACCAAATTACACTTCGCGATCGTGAAAAACACCAGAAGCAACAGGTAACAGTAGAAACCAACAATAACAACATGGTCTAAAATGGTCTGAAACCCGTCCGAAACTCACCCGAGACCCTCGGGACCCCGTCCGAACATACCAACAAGTCTCATAACATAATATGGACTTATTCGAGGCCTCAAATCACACATAACAATATCGAAACGATGAATTACACCTCAAATCAAACTTAAATGAATTATTTTTGTTTTGGCAAATTATACTACTAGGCATGCTGCCTAGTAGTTATTATATTAATAAAAAAAAGAAAAACCATAAAGGAAGAGTACAAGTAAGGGAGGCAATAGCTACAGTATCGTTGATTCTATGCCTTGGCTATATAATCATCCAACTACGCCTTCATTGCCTCTTAATTGCTTCCTCAATAGGCTGCCGACATAGTCTCACGAGGGCGAAAACTCCCATAGCCGTATGAATATTTTTCAAAGGCGTAGGACATAAGCAAACACATATTGTGCTAAACCTTACCTTACAATTTCTACTGAGGCATTAACAACCCCATCTACTAGCAAACATATAAAAAATAAGAACTAGAACACACTAAGTATTTTAAGATCATCACAGAGTTTATAACATACTATGTGATGATATTACATATGGTAATACTCTTAAAATGAAAGAATAAAACAAGGTAAAAATTAGGGCCTTACCCCTGTTTTTGCTACCTTGTGAACTCTTCAAATTGTAAGTCCTTGACTTCTTCTTTAACTATTTTCATCAATGCTTTGAACTTCATCTTTTTTCTTTGACCTATTTGACCTTGCAGAGGTTGTAGGGGCAGCCGCCTTTTTGCTTTGCAACCCCCCTTGGAGGTTTCCTAATGACAACCTCGTGTCTCACCTTGTTATTCTAACTATGTTGACTCTTGGGGGTATCTTCTTGCTTTTGTTGGATCCACTTCTCATTTGCCTAGGTGAAAGGTCTCCCTCCCTAGCTATAATATTGAAGGTGGCATCCAATAGTTCATCCTCTTCTCCTTCTTCATAAAAATATTGACCCATATGTATCACAAAATCATCAATATGATTGTAGCTGGGCACTAGTGCACCTTGATATTTCCTCGGATTATCAAGTGCTCTCAATGTATCCATGTCATGTGAAACAAGTGCATAGATGATATTTGTAGGTGTGAGGTTGAAAGTTGCAGCCAGTGCAACCGTATTTCCAGTAGCTACTGTCCTGTGCATCTCATTAGCATTTGATGAACTTTCAATTTTCTTCATGCCTGTTGCATTATTTCTCATTAGCTGCTGCTCTGCTAGAGTTGAATCATTGTCGATGTCATCAAGGCCAAAAGGTCGCAACAGTTGCTACAATTTGCTTTTGTCCAGTAGGTATAAACACAGGAGCGTTTGGACTTAACCTTTCTTGCTTGGCAAAACATGTGCCTGCTCATGGTGGCTCTTAACTGCTTCATTGTGCATCTGCTGCTCCTTCTTCTTCTTCCTTGTTGCTGCATTTGAGCTTGGTGTATTGAACTTTTGTGTGTTTGTAGGACTTGCATTTTCCTTATTAATTGCCACATAACTGTCCATCGACTCGACCTCAACTTTTAACTTCCAAAACTCGCGCCAAAATATAACAAATCAACTCGGAATGAACTCAAATTTTGCACATAAGTCCCAAATAACATAACGAAGCTATTCCAATTCCCGGAACCACAATCCGAATCCGACATCTACAAAGTCAACTCGTGGTCAAACTTATGAACTTTCCAAATCTTCAAATTTCCCATTTTCACCAATTAGTGTCGAATCCTTATAGAAATATCCAAATGCAAATCCGGGTATACGCCCGAGTCCAAAATCACCATCCGGACCTAACGGAACCATCAAAACTCCGTTCCGGGGTCAAATTCACAAAAGTCAAACTTTGTCAACTCTTCCAACTTAAAGCTTCAACAATGAAATTCATTTTTTCAAATCGATCCCGAATAACCTGAAAACCAAAACCGACGATTCGCACATGTCATAATACATCATACAGAGCTACTCATGTCATCAAACTATCGAGCGAAGTGCAAATGCTCAAAAACGACCGGTCGGGTCGTTACAACCTCCCCCACTTAAACATACGTTCGTCCTCGAACATGCCGAGAGTCGTTCCAAAGCCATCAAACCGCCGTGTAACCTTACCATGCACATACCCGGGGGTGATCCCATGTCACCTTATTCTATATAGGCCCGACAACATGACATAACTGAAGATCATTACTTCGACCTTGGCCCGTAAACCTTAGAATCCAGTTTACAACATCCGGAATTTCCTATAAGACCCGAATCTAGCATCTACACATTGTGTAAGTCTGGACAAGCTGTATCAAGCCATAACCATAGCCCAAGATGCAATTATATGATATACCACATAACTCAAATACTCATAGCAATAAATTTCTGACCACAATAACTGCTCGAGGCAAACCCGGTACTGGTAATAAACCTCATACCAAACAAATCCTCGTTCTACAACCTTCGTACACTATCAATGATGAAGGAAGCACGCAAAAAATCATAATCATTTATCAAATCAACAAGTCATAGAGCTCTCTCTCCTTCTACAAGAACTATAGCCAATTTCTAAGCCGATCAACGATAATATCCTTCCAAATATACTGCAAATAAATCTGATAGCACCTATTCTAGGTTCGATGACCTCATATCATCACACAACCACTCTAGTGACATGCCACATCAATACAACCTAAAACCACAACCCACGCAATCCGTGCACAATAAGCAAGAACCCAAATATACTCAATCATGGAAAATGACTCAAACGAGAGAACCATCGCGCAAGTCCAACAAGTACCACCACAACTGCAATGCTACAAACCCATCTTGCATAGTAGAACCAAGATACATAAATCTAACACAAAGGATCATATCCCGACATAACCCAACTGCAATGTGTGACCCCATCCAAACACGGGTCCATATGAAATACCTCAAGCCACCATGATCAAAATCAACAACTACACGCAATTCGACATCAAATGCATGAAGTGTATGACCATAACCACGGAGAAGAAAATAGCACAATATACCACAGTCTGGAGGGAATATAACCAATGCGCACAACCATTCGATACCCCAATAACCATCTCACTCAAATCTCGCTACAAGACCCAAACAGAACCGCACCATGTGTGCTTATAACCAACAAATCGCAATCCCCTCGTAGAATAGAGGAGTGACACATAGATCATATCAGATCACGAATAAGCTCAACTCTAACCGAATGGCACATCCCCCAACAATAGCAGTACAGAGTCGACTTATCCAACCCGGCGTAGAATACATATCCTCGTTGGGCCTACCATTGGGCCCCAAATCAACTCTGGTGATCCACAAATAGATAAATAATCTTCCGAAAGTCCACAATGACCTAACCATAACATATACTATCATCTGGCTAGCTTTGGTCGTATCTTCACAGCCCACAACCACAAAACAATTTGCTTCTAAGAACTCCGGGTCTCTAAATCTGTAGAACACATGAATCACCATATCTGATCCCAACTCCACCGCCCGAATGTCTAACACATCTCTCATACACGATCATCCCACGAGGAATATTTCTATAAATCTTCCGTGCCACATAGCAAAATCTAAATATCAGCAGTCGATCAACCAAACGAGTACCGCAATATCAATGAAGCATTCGTAAGTCAACACTCAGTGAACCTTCTGAAATGTACGCTCTCCTCAGGCAATACCAAGTAGTAATATCATTCATCTAGTCATCTGAAATCGACTACGTTGTATAAGAATTCATGCCCTTCCTTTCAAAACTAAACTGTGACATTGCACACATAAATCTTAATCCCACACAAAATACTGCATCTATCATGAATATGAAAAGTACGAGAATCTCATAATCAACTCTGAGTCAAGCATAAATACATACCCGATTAGTTAGAAATCTTCTATTTGATCTAATCCAGGAGAAAATCACAATACGCAATATGCTCCTCACACCAGTATGAAATATCCATCTCAAGCCATGATAGAAACCGTCGAGAACTCTTCAAAACATATTTGCCCATAACCAAACCATCATAACTGAGTCTCTCTAACTCAACCAAGCCATGCAGGTCGCCAAACCCAAAAGTATTGATACTAAAACACCTGTAGAGCCTTACCACATCATAAGTACCCAAAGAACCGATCATATCTATTATCTTGCTGATCTAACCTACTACCAAGTTGTACTATTTCTCTGAGTTCTGTCTGATTTATCCTCAAGTTGACAATCCTCCTCGCGATAATAGAATGATCCTTAAACAAAACTCACCCCCATGAGATCCTAGAATAAAACAACACCGCCCTAAGGTCTATAAGCCGTTGTATTCCCTCGCAAGTACCTCAAAAGTACCACAACCGAGACACTCACTCTGAAGAGACCTCCTATGAATCTAAAGTCGTTTCCTTTACCTTCCCGATGCTAAAAATGTAGAATTCATAGCGATATAGAAATGATATAAGTCTCGACACCATTCAACTTAAATCTCAGATTCTAGTCATATACAAATCCGAAAAATTCTCATTTGCTACATATTAAATTTGAATCCATTAGAAGCTTCTCGAGAGTCATCCACTCTGCTCAAATCTCAATTGCACTGACTAAACAGGCCGAATGACCTGTGCCCCATTAGCACGACAACACCCAAAGAAGTAACCCACATCTCTAAACAACCGAGTAAACCCCTACTCCATGCACACTACATTCGTCATGAATATCAAACTCAAATCATTCCACAACTTCCATATACCTATAAAGTGTAACATAACCCGTATCCAGAAATTCCCTTACTCGAGTCATCTTCGACCTCAACCTCTGCAAGTTATAACAATCCACAAGTATGCCTCAAACCAAAACCAATACAAAACGTAACCATGCAATCAAATCGTCGATAATAGACTCCCCCACTTAGCTCAATACCATAGAATAGAACATCTGATAACTCACCATACCCATACTCTATTACTGCCATATTACCGCAGAGAGATTCAACTAAATCTTTTATAAGCTGACATAACACAACCCATATAGTTCCACAAATAATCTATAACTCTAGCATTCATCCTCGTGACGGTCAGGTCAACTATTACAACCGATCTAACTCAAATCGTACAAATATAACCCACTGGTAGAAAAAAAAGCCTTCGCACAACATTATAAGGATCACACATCCATAGATTACACTGCAGGTGATAACCCACCTGCTTAGCCTCAACTGATATCTTGCTATACCCTTTTGCAACCACAATTACTATGTCATCACTTAATCTTCTTGAGTATGAACTCACAACAAGACATGAAAATCTATTTTGTTCCATAATTAAACAACGTGAAAAACATTTCACCACACTCATAACTCGAGACTATAGGTCACATCAAGACACCAATCTAGCACCCAATGTCCTCTTCACATCTCAAGCAAACTATTCTCATGACAATAAAACCATCTGGACACATCCCGCAATCATATAATACTCATCATATATCCATCCGGCCACCCATCGAGTCACAAATTCCACTCATAAGGACGTTACTAGACGTATAAGTCCAAAAGTACATGATCACACAATCAAAATCCCCATGCTCAAGTTGCACTCATAACCCAGCCTCAAGTCCTCTAGACTGGCCCATTATCAGCACATAAAAATCACATCTCACACCCCATCCATGGAATCACAAGTCGTCGATGCACAATTGATAC
Source organism: Nicotiana otophora (assembly GCA_000715115.1). Taxonomy (NCBI): domain Eukaryota; kingdom Viridiplantae; phylum Streptophyta; class Magnoliopsida; order Solanales; family Solanaceae; genus Nicotiana; species Nicotiana otophora. The sequence continues at coordinate 124,273 of AWOL01S0002324.1, forward strand.
CGAGCGCTCACATGAGCTTACGAATGCATGGAAGGAATTCAAAGAGTTACGTTTTGAGCTGAATCAATGTCGCACGATAAGGAAAGAAAGATGAAAAATTTATCCTAAATGCCCTATAGCCAAGATAGGTATGGACGTCATCATACCGATCCGCAAGACTCTACTAGACACTTGCTCATGACTCGTACAACCTATAAACCTAGAGCTCTCATACCAACTTGTCACGACCCAAAATCCAACTAGACATGATGGAACCTAACTCAACCCACTAGGTAAGCCATTTAACTATAAAACACAATATAATAATACTAATGTGAGTTAAAGATGAGATAATTAAATTTATACAACTCCCCAAGGACTGGTAATACAAATTATGAGCTTCTAAGATATAGAGTTTACAAAGTTGGTTTGAAATAAAATACACCATATGTTTGAATATACATGAACAGATCTGAAGTACTAAAGCTACTAAGATCAAGAGGCATTTATGAATGGAACGCAGGTACATCTTCAGATCCATCTCCTGCCGCATGTAGCTACATCGGCATCCAACATCTGCACGCAAGGTGCAAAAGTGTAGTATGAGTATAACCGACCACATGTACTCAATAAGTAACAAACCTAACCTTAGGTTGAAAATAATGACGAGTTGGGACAACGGTTAGAGTCCAACTCTAGTAACTAGCAACAGTTCAAAACAATATAATAAAGATGGTTCAAGAAATAGCTCAGCTTGTTCATAGTTACGGAAAATAGGCATACATTTCAAGTTTAACAGTAAATCTCAAATCTTTCACTAAAAACACCAAAAATATGTGTAAGTTTGAAAATTGTGATACTTCCCAAAAACTTTCAACAACAGTTAAGAAGTCTCATTATCAGATGGCATGAGAAAAGTATATCTCTATGCCTACATGTTAATGTGCACGTGGATGTCATAAATGTCACAAAACCGTGTAGCATAAGGAAATGAATCTCTATGTCTATGTGCCAAGTATACATGTCAATGCAATGCACCACAGTGATGAACTCATGTACCCATACTCTCAGAGTACTCAATCTCACTGTCTCACACTCCCACTCATTACACTCAATCACTCAACACACTCGGTCACACATCACTGTACGGTACCTGTTGCGGTGCACAACCCGATCCCATCATGAATCAATAGACCTGCGCTCACTGTGGGTGTGCAGACTCTGGAGGAAGGGATCATGCCCTAGCGCTAATATAACCTGTTGCGGCGTGCAACCCAATCCATATATAGACCTAAGGCCTGTTGCGACATGCTACCCTATCCACATATAGCCATAAGGCTTGTTGCAGCGTGCAACCCGATCCATAAATATATAAACATAAGGCTTGTTGTGGCGTGCAACCCGATCCACACATATATATAATACATGTTGTGGCATGCAGATCGATCCCATCAATATCACTCACAATCCGACCCTCAGGTCCCAACTCAATCTTCAATCTCTCAAGTCTCTCGGGCTCACAAATCTCATGCCAATTCAGCCAAAACAATGATAACATGTTGTGACCACAAATGATAATAGAGACTGAGATATGATATGAAAATTAAGGAATATGACTGAGTATATAACTTCAATTTAAGCATATATCTCAACATCAGAAATGATCTCAGTGGCCCCCAACATAATAAGTATATAGCTAAAATATGGTTTCTAACATGGATCACATCTCAATTACTCTATCACATAGAAATTTATGGATAAAGACAAGATTAAGTAACTACACAGTACCACAGAATTAACTGAGCCATAATTCACACAGTGCACGCCCACACGCCCGTCACCTAGCATGTGCGTCACCTCACACGTATATTCAGAGATTCATATCCTCAGCACCAAGTTTAGAAGTTTCACTTACCTCGAACAAGCCAAATCTAATACCGAGCAAGCCAAACGATGTTCCAAAAATGGCATCCAGCACATATCAAATAACGCCAAAGGAAACAAACTCAATCGATAAATATCGAATATTTAATCAAAAGCCCAAAATCAACCCAAAAGTCCAATCTGGGCTCGCGCCTTGGAACTCACAAAGCTTATAAAATCCGATAACTCATTCCATTACTAGTCCAACCATACTAGTTTCATTCAAATCTGACTTCAAATCGGTGTTCAAAACTCAAGAATTCGCTTTATGAAACTTTAGTTAAAAACACAAAATTTCTCTTTTAAAACCCTCAATCAAATTCCAAAAAACGAAGGTAGATTCATGATATAAAATAAAAAATGAGTAGAGGACACTTACCCCAATCCACATGGTGAAAATTGTTGCACGAATTGCCTAAATCCGAGCTCCATAGCTCCAAATATGTAAAAATAGCTAAAACCCCTGAAATAGAGTACTTTATAATATTGCTCCAGCAACACCCTTCGCGAAAGCGGGAAGACCATCCCGTTCGCGATGACCAAAATCATACCAGCACAAAACGACTTTACGCATTCATGTCATAGTCCACGCGAACGCGGTGCTCAGCAGAACCAACCCTTCGCGAACGCGTCTGCTACTTCGCGAACGCGAAGACATTTCCTCCAGCTCCTCAACTATAACTTTATGCGAACGTGACACCTCATCGCGGACGCGGAACAAAATTAACTTACCTTTCGCGAATGCGTTTCATATATCGCGTCTGCGAAGAACAAATTTGCAGCAGACCAAATTACACTTTTTGATCGCGGCTAGACCTTCATGATCGCGAAGAACACCAGAAGCAACAGGTAACAATAGAAACCAACAATAACAACATGGCCAAAAATGGTCTGAAACCCGTCTGAAACTCACCCGAGCCCCTCGGGACCCCGACCGAACATACCAACAAGTCTCATAAAATAACACGGACTTACTGGAAGCATCAAACCACACATACCAACATCGAAACGAAGAATCGCACCTCAAATCAAACTTAAATGAATTTTGAACTTTCAACTTTCAAAACTCACGGCGAAGCATAACAAATCAACTCGGAATGAACTCAAAATTTGCACACAAATCCCAAATAACATGACGAAGCTATTCCGAATCCCAGAACAACAATCCGAATCTGTCATCCACAAAGTTAACTCGCGCTCAAACTTATGAACTTTCCAAATCTTCAAATTTTCCATTATCGCCAATTAGTGTCGAATCCTTCTAGAAATATCCAAATGCAAATTCGGGCATACGCCCGAGTCCAAAATCACCATCCAAACCTAACAAAACCATAAAAACTCCATTCCGGGGTCAAATTCACAAAAGTTAAATTTGGTCAATTCTTCCAACTTAAAGCTTCAACAATAAAATTCATTCTTCCAAATCGATCCCGAATAACCTGAAAAATAAAATCGACGATTCACATAAGTCATAATACATCATACGGAGCTACTCATATCCTCAAACAACCGAACGAAGTAAAAATGCTCAAAGTGACCGGTCGGATCATTACAAGTAGTGACTAGACTAGGTCAAGACACCTACTAGACATAGAAACATGTTCAAGATATACATAAGCTAATAATGGAAAGAACATCAATGTAAGACCAACGAACGAAAAATTATTGATTTACAACCAACAGTCAAGTAATAGAAACATAAATGGTAGCAAGTAGTAAACGAGTAATAAAGAAACAACATAATCAGAATACCAATGAGATGTAAATGAACTCAAATAAGGAAAAAAACGGATGACAAATCAAATAATCAAATCGCTCCCAATGCATGGAGTTGCAACAAGAATTGACCTGAGGCACCACACCTAATAAACCACAAGTCATGAACCACATTTTCCAAATCTTACACAGACGGCACATCATGCCCACAATAACAATCATCTTCGCACGACAATGCCCATGTGCTACCATGTACTTTGCAACCATGATAAATATTAATTTACATGAATGAAAGATATATTTAGACACCATAAAACATAATAAAAATCTTGAATAAAATAAGGTTTCAAATGAAATAATGAGTTTATTTTAGAAATCAAGTAAAGTAAAATAATATCAAATTTGTATGAAACATAGTATAAGATGGGTTTAGTTTAAAAATTAATAAAATTGAGTAAAAGTATCATTTTTAAACAAATCAAAACATAAGTTAAATTAACGAATTAAATATAGAATTTGTTAAAGAAAAACATGATAACAATTTTAAGTAAGGTAAATATCTAACAGGGTGATGAGTATAATGTGAGAACCCAATTATAGTGAAATTGTGATAACCATTTAGAACAATAAGGCACTGAGTGAGATAACGAGTTCTATCTTAAGAGGAACATAGAATAAAGCATGTTAATAAATATTTTATTTAAACCATTATGTTACCAATAACTCAAACATAATATGATATAGTGACTCCACGCAATTAAATTCACATTGACAATCAATTCACCAAATTATAACGGAGGCACATATTGGCATGTTAAAGCAACACAACAAATTATGTAGAATGCATGACTCACATAAGAAACCACAATTGTTCCAACACCTAGATAACAATGAATAACCAAATATAATCAAAATACGGATGAATGATTGAAGGAAGAACAATGACCGTTCAAATGAACAAGTTGTTCCAACATAGAATGTACAATGAAAATCACAATCGAGGTACTGCCTCGCATTCACATTTCATAATTTCAATCACAATCTTTCCTTATATCACCGAGTAAGCCTTACATTTAGTTTTGAAAATTATTTTTTTTGAAATAGCTACACGCGTTTTAGCCCACCTTATCTCACCGAGTGACATCAAGTAGTTCCCCTACTAGCAACATGCGTATCAAGGCCACCTTATCTCACCGCATGCGTATTATCAACCCATAGCCTTATATCACCGCATATAGCACAAGTGCCCATATGCCACAACTTGCCACAAAGTCAACAACACCAATATTTTCACAACAAATAGCCCATGGCTCAACCACAATGTGTACAAGAATTTCAACAATAACAAAATAAATGAGAATGCTCAACAAGGAAAGGTATCTCAACAATTAACAACTTTGCCACAATGTGATAATGGCTATTACAACTTCAACACCAATAACACAACAAGATGATATTTCACGAAATAACAACTTCAAATAAAAGTGATTCAACAATTAAGAGGTAACAAGATAATAAGGAAGGCAATAACTTTAATTAAAGCATATAAGAGCAAAATAACAAGTAAAAAGTAGAGCAAGTGCTAACAACATCAAATAGAGCATGTAAGAGTAGATTAACAATGAGAGATATAACATGTTATGACAATTCAATTAAGGGCAAATAAAGAGTCTAGATAATCTAAAACCGGTCAAATACCGCATATAGCCTGTGTACCTACTCATCACCTAGCGTTCACGACCTTCACATAATACAAATAGCACAATCAACCCAAATCCTAAGGGGTAGTTTTTTCCACAAAAAGTTAGCCAAAATACTTACCTCAACTCAGCCCAATCGATACACTAGAAGCGCCATCCCGCAAAATCATCCGCCGAACGGCTCGAAACTAACCAAAATCAACTCAAAATTATCAAATAATGCCATAGGAAGCAAACCCAACCGATAAAGGTCGAATCTTTACACATTTACCCAAAGTCAACCAAAAGGTCAAATTCGGACCCGCACCTCGAAACCTGACAAAACTCACAAAATTCGATAACACATTCAATTATGAGTCCAATCATACTAATTTCACTCAATTCCGACTCAGAATCGGTGTTCAAAACTCAAAAATTCACTTTAGGAAAGTTTAGACAAAACCCCCAAATTTCTCTTTTGAAATCATCAATCAACTACTAAAAACGAAGATGTCATCACGGAATATAATCAAAAGCGAGTAGAAAATACTTGCCCCATGGAGGAAACTTGAAGGCTTCCTTGAATTCTCCTAATCCCAAACTTTCAAGATGAGAAAAACCTTCAACAACATTAATAGCCAAAAATGTCCAACCCTTCTGCCTTATTTCTATTGTCAAACGATCCCGAAACTCACTTTTGATACCTTCAATGGATTCCTCATAAAATTTTAGTCAAGTTAGACTTTTGAATCACTCCATTTGACTTTATAATGGAGGAGATATGTTAGTTTCAATATTTGTAAATAATGTAGATTTTTAAATACTAATTCAGTGACAATTTCGTAATTAATCTGAAAAAGCTAGCAACCCAATTCTTAGTAAAATGACCATAAATTCCTAATACGATGTCGAAATGATTTCAGTTGCTATGGTTCCAGAATTACGATATGGATATAATGGTTTAGTCGAAATACGAATCAAAGGCCGTTTGCTCAATATGGTAACCTTTATGCTCAAATCGACGTCGAAACCGAAAACAATCACGATACAATCCACACTTATCCACAATTCATCGGAATTTAACCAAACTTTCTGGACATGTCCAAAATCATCATACAAACTTATTAGAATAATTAAAATCCGATTCCGAGTCCGTTTATCCAAAAGTCAAACCTTCATCAACTCTTCTAACTTAAATCTTCTAAAATGTGAATCATTCTTCCAAATCAAATCCCGAACCGTTCAAAAACCGAAGCCAACCATACACGCAAGTCATAATACGTAATATGAAGGTACTCAAAGTTTCAAACTCCAAATGAAATACTAAAGCTCAAAACGATCGACCGGGGTGTTACACACATACATTAGGAATGCAAGGTATTTTAAGTTATTATGTGGACATCAAACGCCTGATGTCTACATAATAAGTTAACTTGAAAATTTTCATGGGGATTTACTTGCAGATATTTTTCTATGCAAATATGCAAGAAAAATTCCATTTTTCATGAATTTTTATCAAACATTTCATGCATATTTTTACTTTTTTGCGAGAAAATCGCCAGGTAAGTTACGTGGGAATTTTAAAAATCCGCATGTAATGAAGGTTTTTCCATCGAATCTTTTCTCGACAGAAAAATTCGCAGAAAACTGTTTTGCCTCAGAAATTTCCGATATAATCCCAGGAAAATTTCCATATAATTTGTGGTTTTCATGTAATAAACAGTATATTATGTGATTGCATAATTATAAAGGTTTTAGGTAATATACTTAGTAGTTTAGCTTCACCAATAAATTTTCAATTTGTTTACCTACTAGCCTTTTCAGTACTGGGAAAAATTGGAGTTGAAATATTATTCCTTTTGAGAAGACAACATTTGAGTTAGTTCCAGGTAGCTCCAACTACACAGCAGAGGCAAAGAACTTGGAACAAGAAACAAAACATGGATAATTGACTTTTATTATTGATTGTGATTGGAAAAAGAAAAGCATTAGCTACCACTATCTGAGTTATTTTTTAATGTTGACTCCTATTCCTTTGTTCTTTCTACAAACCATTCATACCATTAAATGTACCGTTATACCTTATATATAACTTCTTTTTCTTTTCAACTTTTAATATGAAATTTGCTAGTACACCCAACAATCTCCTTATTAAATTAAATACTACATAACCTATCATCAGAATCATGGAATAATATGGAGATAAAATGTATTTCGACCTAGACGCACTTGTGTATGTACTCTGTATGTATTATATCGAGGATAACATTCACGAATAACCACTTTTCAGTTCTTGTAATTGAAAAATAGTCACCGAGTTTCAAATTTTACAAGTTTATCTATAAAATGTATGATGAATTTTCAGAAACCGCTATTGTTTAGTGGCTATTAACTTCCTGTAGTTATCATATACATAATTACTTTCTATAACTACTATTCAGTTGTTACGGTAGTGTATTCAAATGTATTTACGCTACTGTATTCATGAATAAAGCAGCAAAACACGGCTAAAATCAGGGCAGTCCAGCTTTACGCGCATGTATTCACATGTATTCGCGCCATGTATTCATGAATACAACAGTAAAAAGTGCCTAAAATCAGGGCAGTACAGCTGTACGCACATGTATTCACATGTATTCGCGCTGCTATATTCATGAATACAGCAGTAAAAAGCGCCCAAAATCAGGGCAGTCCAACTGTACGCGCATGTATTCACATATATTTGCGCCATGTATTCATGAATACAACAACAAAAAGTGCTTAAAATCAGGGCAGTCTAGCTATACGCGCATGTATTCATATCAGGGGCGGCTCAACAAAACTTGGGGCCTAAGGCGAAACCATATTCAGAGGCACTTAATCCCAGTATAATCCCACTAGTGGGATCTGGGGAGAGTAGTTTGTACGCAGACCTTACCCCTACCCTGGAATAGAGAGGATGTTTTCAAGTAACAAAATATATACTGTCACACTTTTTTTATTCTAATTATTTATATAAATTATATAATATATAATAGTAACAATAATAATAAGAATTTAAAATAAATTTGGGGCCTTCAAAATTTGGGGGCCTAAGGCAGTGGCCTCACTAACCAAAGCCTTAGAGCCGCCCCTGATTCATATGTATTCGCGCTGCTGTATTCATGAATACATCTATACGCGCATGTATTCATATGTATTCGCGTCATGTATTCATGAATACAGTAAAGGCAATCCCTTAAAAATAAGTATGTCCATATGTCTAACAGAGAGGAAAAACATAAATAGCGTATTTCATACCTTATTTCATGCATCAATGGTAGTATATACCATGCTATAAAATATAAAAGTTTGCTAAGGAAAATAATATTTTAAAATAATTTTGGTTTATAATAAATAGGGTGTATATCTTTGCTATAGGAGATAAAAAAATTTAAAACTCCATAACAATAATTATTTTTCAAAAGCAGTGCCGAAAAATGACCAGTGAACGCTATTTCTACATTATATATATAGCTCGATTGGTGGACAGATCCTCCTTTGTTGGGCTTCATGATCACTAATTTTGCAAGATGGGCTTACTTTTTAGGCCTGCTTCTTTATCCTTTATTTGAAGAATTCCGGTTCTGTTCGTTTAATTAATTTCTCAAGGTAGAAAACAGAATATATGAAAAGAAACATAATGCAATGGGTATAGTTGCAAACTAAAATAAGTTACAAGACGATTCAATGTTAAGGTATTCATTCATAGCTCAATTTATTTATCTTGCTTAGTGAATAGTAAACTTTTCCCCTACTAATCAACTTACAATTATGAATCAGCAACCTATATTAACCTTCGGGAATATGACATTGTATAGCCGCTCTCAAAATAATAGCCGAAAAATATATATATATATTTTTTTTACATATTTTTACATTTCTATATGTTATATACGAAAAATATATAAATTTTATACACATTTACGGTTACCGTATATAAATAATTTTTGCGGCAGGCCAAAAGTGATATTTTCCCTTAATCTCTGCACTTATATCAACAAAGAAACAATTTTAGGTAAGATTTCGAGGAAATGATATCATATGCCTACTAAAAAAAATAACTCTACAACTCATATGTTTTATTTATAGATCTCTTATGGTATTATTTTTATGGTATTATTTCACTGTTTTTCTGTGGAATGGATCATATAAAACTAATAATATTTTGTAATGGGTTATAAAATCAAATCCGCTAAATAACATATTAGATCTCAATCCCCAGCTTAGCATTAAATTCGTCTAGGACATTAGAACAATATCTTTGACTGTTGTATTCATACTCTTTCAGGTTTTCTTGAATTAGATTTTGATCCTAATTTTATCCTTGAGATTATAGTGAATAGCAAACCTTAGTGAGAACGTTGAGGGTACGTATGTGACGCTCATGACGAAAAGCGGGTTAATGAGAAGAATTGGCAGGCTTCCGGGCTAGAAAGCATCCGAAGACTGCATGCTAATAACATCTTATGCAAATCCTATATCAAAAAGAAAAGAAATGCGAAAATAAGACAAGAGCACGAGGTGCGTATAGTACACACGCTTTTTGGCTCGATGATAATTTAGCTCAAAAGATGAATACACGAGGTCTTTTGGGCCAAAGCAAATAACAAAGTAATTAACTCAACGAAGCAATCTCAATAAAGCAAAAAATAGAAAAGTAATGATAAGGTCTCAGCAGAATTATTATTTAGAATTTGATGATCAAATACAATATTTCTCAATTAATTGGAGAGGGAAGGAGGAAACAAAATATAAAAGCTTTCATTAAAGAGGGCAAAATCAATTAATAAATCTGAAAAAATCATGGAAATTTAGCAAAGTTTCCTCTTTCACTTTGATTATTTTAAGCAACTTGGTTATTATCCACAGTAGCAAGCAACATGCGACTAGCCTTTCCAACATACGCCAAATATGTTTTATATTAGTTTATATACGTTTTTAATAGTGCATACTTTAGCTCCTCTTTAAATTTTTATTACATTTAATTATTTTCCAAATTAAGTCTACTGTTACAAGCTTCTTATTTATTTTTCGCCTTTAAATGGCAATTTTGAGGATGACGTGGCGGAGTTGTCACCATGATAGTATAGTGTACAGTAGCACAAGCTAGGACTACAAAAAAGAAATTCAGAACGATTTCTAATTTTTCGTGTAATAACATCCAAGACGTATTCATGAATTCAGGCGACGGGTTTCGAATTACCTAAAATTTCTTGGGCCCATCCGAAATGACTTAATCAACAATATTCATCACATCGCCATGACCGTTCCTCGTTTTTGGCGTTTTAGTAGGAATTCATGATGATTTCTAATTTTTCGTGTGCTAATGTCCACGCTATCTTCATGAATTTGGGCGACGGGCTTCAAATCGCCTAACATTTTGTGGGCCAATCAGAAACAGCCTAATGCACGATATTCATTCCTTAACCATGATCATTCCTAGCTTTTTGGTATTTTAGGGCCATAAAACAAGAAATCAGGATGATTTCCAAATGTTTATGTGATATGTGTGCGCCATCTTGATGAAGTCGGTCGACGGGCACCGAATTGCCTTAAAGTTTACGAGCTCATTAGAAACGACCTAATAAACAACAGTCATTACTTCGCCATGGCCGTTCTTCATTTTTTGGTATTTTAGGGCCATAAAACAGGAATTCAGGGGGATTTCTAATTTCTCGTGTGCGAATGTCCATGTCGTCTTCATGAATTCAGGCGACGGGTCCCAAATTGCCTAAAATTTTGTGGGTCTATCAAAAATGACATAATGAATAATAATCATTGCTTCGTCATGACCGTTCGTCATTTTTTGGCGTTTTAGGGTTATAAAACAGGAATTCGGGACAATTTACGATTTTTCGTGTGCTAATGTCCGCGCCATTTTCAAGAATTTGGGCGACGGGCTCCGAATTGCCTAAAATTGTATGGGTCCATTAGAAACGACATGGCTTCGCCATGAATGTTCTTCATTTTTGGCGTTTTAGGACCATAAATAGGAATTCAAGAAGATTTTCAAATTTTCGTGTGCTAATGTCCAGCCAACTTCATGGGTTCGGCCGACGGGATCCAATTCGCCAAATATTTTGTGGCGTTTAAGAGCCTCGCCGTGACCGTTCCTCATTTTTTTTGGCATTTAAGGATCATAAAACTGGAATTTCGCCGGATTCCCAGATTTTCATGTGCTATATAGCCTACGCCATCGGCATGGATCTGGGCGACCAGACTCGAATTGCCTAAAATTTTGCGTGCCCAACAAAAACCACCTAAAGAACAATAGCCAATGCCTCGCATGACCGTTACTCGGGTTTTAGCATTTTAGGGCCATAAACTGGAATTCCGCCCGATTCCCAGATTTTTGTGTGCTATATAGCCCGCGCTTTTTGCATGGACCCGAGCCACCGGACCCCGATCGCCTAAAATATTTTTGGACCATCCAAAACAACCTAAGGAACAATAGTCACCGCATCGGCATGACTATTACTCGATTTTTGGCGTTTTAGGGCCAAAATTTGGAATTTTGCCTGATTCTCAGATTTGCATGTGCTATTGCCCACACCTTCTGCATGGGTCCGGACCAACGGACCCGGGTCGCTTAAAATTTTGTCGGACCTTCAAAAATGACCTAAGGAACAATAGTCACCGTCTCTCCATGACTATTAATCATTGTTTGGCGTTTAGGGCCGTAAAATTGGAATTCTGCCCGATTCCCAGATTTTCATCTGCTATAACTCACACGCCTTCTACAGGGGCCTGGGCCACCGGACTCGGATCGCCTAAAATTTTGCCGGACCATAAAAAATGATCTAAGGAGCAATAGTCACCTCCTCGTCATGACCGTTACTTTTTTATTTTGGCATTTTAGGGCTATAAAACTGGAATTCCACCTGATTCTCACATTTTCGTGCGTTATAGCCTACGCCTTCTGCATGGGCTCAGACCATCGGACTTGGATCATCTAAAATTTTGCTGGACCATAAAGAATGACCTAAGGAATATTAGTCACTACCTCGTCGTGACCATTACTCATTTTTTGGCATTTTAGGGCCATTAAACTGAAATTTCGACAATTAAACTGGAATTCTGCCTGATTCTCATATTTTCGTGTGCTATAGCCCACACCTTCTATATGGGCCCGGTCCACTGTACCCCAGATCTCCTAAAATTTTGTCAGGCCACAAACACAACCTAAGGAACAATAGTCAGCGCCTCGCATAGATTGTTGCTATATTTTTGGCATTTTAGGGCCATAACACTGGAATTCTGTCCGATTCTAAGATTTTCATGTGCTAGCCCATGCCTTTTACATGGGCCCGGGCCACCGGACCCGGATCGTCTGAAATTCTTCCGGACCATAAAAATGACCTAATAAATAATAGTCAACGCCTCGCTATGACCATTACTCGGTTTTGGCATTTTAGGGCCATAAAACTTGAATTCCGCACGATTCCCAGATTTTCCTGTGTTATAGCCCACACCTTTTGCATAGGCCCGAGCCACCGGACCAGGATTGCCTAAAATTTTGTCGGACCATAAAACCGACCTAAGAAATAATAGTCACTGCCTCATCATGACCGTTACTCGCGTTTTGGTATTTTAGGGCCATAAAACAGGAATTCCGCCCGATTATTACATTTTCGAGTGCATAGCCCACGCCATCGGCATTGGGTCCGGGCGACCGGACCCGAATTGCTTAAAATTTTGCCAGCCCATCAAACCTCACCTAAGGAGCAATAGACAACGCCTCACCATGACCGTTACTCATTTTCTAACGTTTTAGTGCCATAAACTGGAATTCCTCTCAATTCCAAGATTTTCGTGTGCTATATAGCCCATGCATTCTGCATGGGCATGAGCCACCAGAACCGGACCGCCTTAAAGTTTTTCAGACCATCAAAAATGACCTAAAGAACAATAGTCATAGCATTGCCATGATTGTTACTCATTTTTGGCATTTTAGGACCAATAAAACTTGAATTCCGCCCGATTTCCAAATTTTCGTTTGTCCATGCCTTCTACATGGGCTCGGGCCTCCAGACTTGGATTGCCTAAAATTTTGCCAGACTATGTAAAATGATATAAGGAACAATGTTCACCTCCTTGCCATGACTATTACTCGTTTTTGGCGTTTTAGGGTCATAAAACTAGAATTTCGCCCGATTCCTGAATTTGTGTGTGCTATAGCCCATGCCTTCTGCATGAGCCCGGATGATCGTACACCGATCACCTAAAAGTTTTCCGGATCATAAAAAGAGACCTAAGGAATAATAGTCACTGCCTCGCCATGAGCGTTACTCGTTTTTGGCGTTTTAGGGCCATAAACTGGAATTCCGCCCGATTCCGTAATTTTCGTGTGCTATATAGCCTACATCTTCGTCATGGGACGGGCCATCGAACATGGATCACCTAAAATTTTGCCGGACTATCAAAAACTATTTAAGAAACAATAGTCATTGCCTCTCCATGACCGTTACTCGTTTTAAGCATTTTAGGGCCATAAAACTGAAATTACGCATGATTCCTAGATTTTCATGTGCTATAACCCACACCATCTGCATGGGCCCGAGCCACCGAACCCGGATCGCCTAAAATATTGCTGGACTATAAAAATGACCTAAGGAATAATAGTCAACGCCTCTCTATGGACGTTACTCCTTTTTTGGCGTTTTAGGGCCACAAAATTGGAATTTCGCTCGATTCCCAACATTTCATGTGCTATAGCCCTCGCCTTTTGCATAAGCCCGGGCCACCGGACGCGGATCTCCTAAAATTTTGCTGGAGAATCCAAAATGACATAAGGAACAATAGTCACCGCCTCGCCTTGACCGTTACTCATTTATTGGCGTAGAAGGGCCATAAAATTTGAATTCTGGCCGATTCCCAAATTTTCATGTATATAGCCCACATTTTCTGCATGGGCCAGGCGATGAGCACCTGATCGTCTAAAATTTAACCGGACCATCCAAAATGACCTAAGGAACAATAGTCACCGCCTCTCCATGACTGTTACTTGTCTTTTGGTGTTTTAGGGCGATAAAACAGGAATTCCGCCCGATTTGCAGATTTTCGTATGCTATATAGCCCACACCTTATGCATGGGCTCGAACGACTGGACCCGGATCGCCTAAAATTTACTCAGACCACAGAAAATGACCTAAGGAATAATATTCACCACCTCTCCATGACCGTTACTCATGTTTTGGCATATTAGGGCCATAACACTTGAATTCCGCCCGGTTTTCAGATTTCCGTGTGCTATATAGCCCATGTCTTCTGCATGGGCCCGAGCCACCAGACCCGAATCGTCTAAAAAACTTTTGTACCATAAAAAATGACCTAAGGAACAATATCACCACCTTGTCGTGATTGTTACTTGTTTATGGGCATATTAGGGCCATAAAATTGGAATTTCCCCGGATTCCCAGATTTTCGTGTGCAATAGCCCACACCATCTGCATGGGCCCGGACAACTGGACCCCGATCGCCTAAAATTAAGCCGGACCATCAAAAATGACCTAAGGAACAATAGTCACCACCTCTCCATGACCGTTATTCAGTTTTTGGCGATTTAGGGCCATAAAACTTGAAATCTGCGTGATTCCCAGATTTTCATGTGTTATAGCCCACGCCTTCTGCATGGGCCGGGCCACCTGACCCGGATCACCTAAAATTTTGCCGTACCATCAAAAATAACCTAAGGAACAATATTCACTACCTCACTATGACTGTTTCTCATTTTTGGCGTTAAGGTCCATGAAGCTGGAATTCCGCCCGATTTCTAAATTTTCTTATGCTATAGCTCATGCCTTCTGCATGGGCCCGGGCGACCGGACCCGGATCACCTAAAAATTTTATCGGACCATCAAAAATGACCTAAGGAAAAATAGTCACCTCCTTGCCATGATCGGTACTCATTTTTTGGTATTGTATGGCCATAAAACTAGAATTCCGCCCGATTCCCAATTTTTCGTGTGCTATAGCCAATGCCTTCTGCATGGGCCCAGGACATCGGACTCGGTTAGCCTAAAATATTGTCGAACCATAAAAAGTGACCTAAGGAACAGTAGTCGCCGCCTCGCCATAACCATTACTCGTTTTCTGGCATTTTAGACCATAAAACTAAAATTTCGCCTGATTCCCAGATTTTCGTGTGTTATGGTCCACACATGGGCCCGGACCACCGGACTAGGATCGCCTAAAATTTTGCCGGACAATCAAAAATAACAATAGGCATAGCCTCGCCATGACCGTTACTCATTTTTTGGCGTATAAGGGCCATAAAACAGGAATTCCGTCTGATTCCCAGATTTCGTGTGCTATAACCCACGCCTTCTATATGGACCTGGGCCTCTGTACCCAGATCGCCTAAAATTTTGCCGAGCCACAAAGAAAACCTAAGGAACAATAGTCAGCGAGTAGCAAAGATCGTTACTCATTTTTTGGCATTTTAGGGCCATAAAATTGGAATTCTGTCCCATTCCGAGATTTACGTATGCTATAGCCCACACCTTTTACATGGGCCCGGCTACCGGACTCGGATCTCCTAAAATTCTACCGGACCATAAAAATGACCTAATGAACAATAGTCACCGCCTCACCGAGACCGTTACTCGTTTTTGGTATTTTAGGTTCATAAAACTTGAATTCCGCATGATTCCTAGATTTTCGTATGTTATATATCCCACGCCTTTTGCATAGGCCCGGGCCACCGGACCCGGATTGCCTAAAATTTTGCCGAAAAATCAAAAATTACCTAAGGAACAATAGGCACAGCCTCTCCATGACCGTTACTCATTTTTTGGCGTATAAGGGCCATAAAACTCTAATTCCGCCCGATTTCCCAGAGTTTCTTGTGCTATAGCACGCGCCTTCTACTTGGGCTCAGGCCACTATACCCTAATCGCCTAAAGTTTTGTTCATCCACAAAAAAGAACCTAAGGAACAATAGTCAGCGAGCCGCAAAGACCGTTACTCAGTTTTTGGCATTTTCGGACCATAAAACTATAATTCTATCTGATTCCGAGATTTTCGTGTGCTATTGACCACGCATTTTACATGGGCCTGGGCCATCGGACCCGAATCGCCTAAAATTCTGCCGGACCATAAAAACAACCTAATGAACAATAGTCACCACCTCGCCATGACCGTTACTCATTTTTGGTATTTTAGGGCCATAAAACTTGAATTTCGCACGATTCCCAGATTTTCGTGTGATATAGCCTACGCCTTTTGCATAGGCACGGGCTACCGGACCCGGATTGCCTAGAATTTTGTTGGACCATAAAAATGATATAAGGAACAATAGTGACTGCCTCGTCATGACTGTTACTCGTGTTTTGGTATTTTAGGGCCAAACAATAGGAATTCCGCCCGATTGTTAAGTTTTCGTGTGCATAACCCACACCATCGACATGGGTCCTGGAGACCGGACCCCAATGCCTCTCCATGACCGCTACTCGTTTTCTAGCAGTTTAGGGCTATAGACTGGTATTTCGTCCGATTCTCACATTTTCATGTGTTATATAGCCATGGGCACCAGCCACCAGACCCGGATCGCCTTACATTTTGTCGAACCATAAACAAAACCTAAGGAACAATAGTCATTGCATTTCTATGATCGTTACTCATATTTTAGTATTTTAGGGCCATAAAACTTGAATTCCGCCCGGTTTCCAGATTTTCGTATGTTATAGCCCATGCCTTCTGTATGGGCTCGGGCCACCAGACTCGGATTGCCTAAACTTTTGCCAGACCATATAAAACGGTCTAAGGAACAATATTCACCGCCTTGCCATGACTGTTACTCATATTTTGGCATTTTAGGGCCATAAAACTTGAATTTCGCCCGATTCATGGATTTTCATGTACTATAGGCCATGCCTTCTGCATGGGCCCGAGCCAAAGGACACTAATCGCCTAAAAGTTTGTCGGATCATAAAACGACCTAAGGAACAATAGTCACTGCCTCTCCATGAGCGTTACTCATTTTTGGGCATTTAGGGCCATAAACCTGGAATTCCACCTGATTCCGTGATTTTCGTGTGCTATATAGCCCACGCCTTCTTCATGGGCCCGGGCTACCGGACACGGATTACTTCAAATTTTGCCGGACCATCAAAAATGATTTAAAGAATAATAGTCACCGCCTTTCCATGACCGTTACTCGCTTTTTGGCGTTTTAGGGCCGTAAAACTGAAATTCCGCTCGATTCCCAGATTTTCGTGTGCTATAGCCCGCACCAGCTGCATGGGCTCGAGCCACCGGACCCAGATCGCCTAAAATATTACTAGACCATAAACACTGACCAAAGGAACAGTAGTCACTGCCTCGCCGCGACCGATACTCGTGTTTTGATGTTTTAGGGCCACAAAACTGGAATTCCATCCGATTTCTAGATTTTCGTGTTCTATAGCCCACGCCTTTTTCCTAGGCCTGAGCCACCAGACTCGGATCGCCTAAAACTTTGCCGAAAAATCTAAAACAACCTAAGGAACAATAGTCACCACCTCGCTATGTCCGTTACTCATTTATTGGCGTAGAAGGGCCATAACATTAGAATTCTAGCCGATTCCCAAATTTTCGTGTACTATCCCACTCTTAATGCATGGGCCCGGGCGATCAGAACCCGATCTTCTAAAATTTTTCCGGACCATCCAAAACGATCAAAGGAACAGCAGTCACCGCCTCGCCATAATCGGTACACATATTTTGGCGTTTTAGGGCCATAAAACTAGAATTCCGCTCGATTTCCTGATTTTCGAGAATTTCCTTATGCATGCACCCGAACGAACGGACCCGGATCACCTAACATTTATTCGGACCATAAAAAATGACCTAAGGAATAATAGTTACCACCTCGCCATGACCGTTACTCATTTTCTGGCGTATTAGGGCGAGAAAACTTGAATTTCGCCCACGTCTTCTGCATGGGCCTGAGTCACCAGACCCGAATCGTCAAAATAGTTTTGGTACCATCATAAATGACCTAAGGAACTATATTCACCACCTCATCGTGACTGTTACTCGTTTTTGGGCATATTAGGGCCAAAAAATTGGAATTCCGCCAGATTCCCAGATTTTCGTGTACAATAGCCCACGCCATCATCATGGGCCCGGGCCACTGGACCCCGATCGCCTAAAATTTAGTCGGACCATCAAAAATGACCTAAGGAACAATAGTCACCACCTCGCCATGACCATTATTCATTTTTAGCGATTTAGGGCCATAAAACTTGAATTCTTCCCGATTCTCAAATGTTCATGTATGTAAGCCCATGACTTCTGCATGGGCCGGGCTACCGGACCCGGATCACCTAACACTTTGCCGTATAATCCAAAACGGCCTAAGGAACAATAGTCACCGCCTCACCGTGACCGTTTCTCATTTTTGGCATTAAGGGCCGTGAAACTGGAATTGTGCCTAATTTCCAGATTTTCTTATGCTATAGCCCACGCCTTCTGCATGGGCCCAGGCGACCGGACCCGGATCGCCTAAAAGTTTTACCAGACCATCAAAAATTACCTAAGGAACAATAGTCACCGCCTTTCCATGATCGATACTTATTTTTTGGCATTTTATGGCCATAAAACTAGAATTTCTCCCGATTTCCAATTTTCGTATGCTATAGCCCACGCCTTCTGCATGGGCCCAGGTCCCCGGACACGGATCGCCTAATATATTGTCGAACCATAAAAAATTATCTAAAGAATAATAGTCACCGCCTCGCCATGACCATTACTCATGTTTTGGCATTTTAGGCGATAAAACTAAAATTTCGCATGATTCCTAGATTTTCGAGTGCTATGGTGCACACATTATGTATGGGCTCGGACAACCGGACCTTGATCGCCTAAATTTTGTTGGACAATCAAAAATTACCTAAGGAACAATAGGAACAGCCTCGCTATGACCGTTACTCATTGTTTGGCATATAAGGGCCATAAAACTAGAATTCCGCCCGATTTTCAGATTTTCCAGAATTCCGCCCGATTTTCAGACTAATAAAAACAACTTTAGCCCCAAAAGCTAAGATCGAAAGTAATAAAGGAGTTACTATGCTCATGGAAGCAAACCAAGAACATAGTAATACCTTCGTCCCTAGAATGATTCAGTGGGATGAAATTCTTTCGAAAGATGAATGGAGTTTTAACGCCATCACCCAACCAAAATATGAACCTGAGAGTTCATACATTGAACAAGTCATTCAATATCCTTCTGGAGCCATAGACTTAATGTTCTTATGTCCAGGTTCAGCTAGTGAAGCTTCTTCCAGTAGAAGAATGACCTTTACTAGACCTGCTTCTTCTAAGGAAAACAAAAGCGACGAAGAATTAATTGAAGAAATTAATACAAAACATAAGGGAGTAGACATTAATAGAACTGTTCCCAAAGTTATTTATCAAAATAAGCCCTTTGTTACTACTCCAAGAAGCCCAACTGCTGAAACAGTTAATCAATTAACAGTAATCTGAGCTGATGACTTTGAAATTGACTGGAAAAGTCTAGATGCTCAGTGGTTACATCCCAACAACATCATTAATATAAAATGGTATGTAAACACCTATTCTTTAAAACAAAGATTATTGTTTAAAGATAAATGGATTAAGGATTTAAAAAGAATCAAATGTGATATTGAATTCTTTAAATGGTTTGAAATAACAGGACAGATTCCAAATAAAAAAGAATCTCTTCAAATGTTAGTTAATAAATGGTATACCAAAAACAAAGGTATAATAGAAGCCGTTAATCCACCCTTAGAAGAAATTCTAATACCAGTTCAAAGCGAAGTAATCACAGCTTCCCCTTTTAAAAGAGAAAGTGTTCATAATGATACTGGACCAACTAACAAAGATATTAATAGAATAATTGTGCAAAATAATTACAAAAATAATTTATTACATGTAGTTTCAAATCAATTAAAGGATACTAATAAATTAGGAATCCCTACAAGATCCATAACTACTTCTAAAATTGAAACACATCCAATAATAAAACTTCCTGAATATTCTAAAGAGAAGTTTCCTGAATTAGAAGAAAAGTTCAATTTTACAGATAAGCTTCTGGAACAAATCGAAGAAAAACTTAAAACAAAGTTAACTATCTCTAAACCAGAGACAACTTTAAATCGGGCTAGTACTAGCAAAAACAATAAAACCATAGAACTTCATAATTTAATAAAAGAAATTAAGCTCTATTGAAAAGGAAAGTACTGATTTAAGGGCAAAAGAAGATTTCCCTGGTAAAAAGGAAAAACTTGAGTATTTAATACAATGTTCCAAAAGAACTTCTGAAGATATTAGTAAAATAGAAACAGTCTCCACAATCAAATTCATTGATTCTGAAATCAATAGAATTACTAATGATCCAAGACATTCTAATAAAAAGAATTACTATGGAAGAGCATCTTTCCCAGATGTTCCATTCGAAGAAGATATCTACTTAACTAGTTCTAGTCATGAAGGAACTGGTATCACAGAATGGAACATAGATGGATTGGCATAAAGTCAAATCTATAAAAACAATTACACGAAATTGGTATTGCAGTAGCTACCTATAAAATGAAAAGATCTTCGGATAAATATGTCGCAACTTTAATTATTTCAGGATTTACTGAAATGTTAAAAAATTGGTGGGATAACCTTCCCTCCAAGAACTCCCCACCTTGCTCTTGGGGTGACTCGAACTCACAACCTCTTGGTTGGAAGTGAAGGGTGCTTACCATCAGAGCAACCCACCTTGTCGATAATTATCTTACAGAAGAAAATAGAAATCAAATTCTAGGAGCTACTACAATTGCAACTGTAATAAAAACTGAATCAGGAATACAAGTTGCAGAACAAGAAGCTAAAGAAGATGCTTCTGCAACCCTAATCTACTGTATTGCTAAACACTTCATTGGAGAACCAAAACTTTTCCAAGATAGGAGTTTAGAACTTCTTAACAATCTTAACTGTCCAAAATTAACAGATTTTAGATGGTATAAAGATATGTTTATAGAAAAGGTAATGATTAGAGAAGACTGCG